>JAYMFT010368348.1:0-37763 GCA_038088735.1 Panulirus argus
GGTTGAACCATGGATTGGATGAAGAAGTAGTCTTGGAGGAAAAAGGGATAAATGCTTCCATTCCCGCAAGAATAACTTATGTTACGTGGTAGGAGTAGTAGATAGAAGAAGTTGGTAGGAACATTAAGGCAGGAGCATTAAGTAGAAACAATAGGTAGAAGTAGTAGGTAGGAGCATTAGATAAAAGTAGTCATTTGGTAGGAGCCTCTACCAACACTGGGTTTGACTTGCCCTCTGCCAGTGGCCTGTTAAGGGTGAGGCACTAAAGGCTAAGAGCAGCACTAGAGTTCTTTAGGTATGGAGACTGTTGCTGTGGCCACCCCTTTGTGGGAGTCCCAATTGGAACGGGTGTCAGAATATAAATAGATAGATTATTATCAGTTTGTAATGAGCTGCACTTTTAACTTTTATCCACACGCCTGTCCGTCATTTATCTATATTCTTCTGTTGAGTAACATGTGCATGAATGCCACCAAACTTTTTCTAGCCATGTCTGGTTGGATTCTTCTCTGTAGTGAGTAGCATTCAGCTGTACACTAATATTTACAGCATTTCCTCAGCACTCATTTTTTATTTTAGAATCTCATTATCTTGATACAGAGCACATAAACCAGGTATTTACTGCACTGACTTTAAAGTTGTTTGTTATGGTATGATAGTGGCCACCAGGTTTAGTCGTATAGTAATGAAGAAATTAGAAATGTAATGAGAAAGAAGGTATGTATGTTTGTAGCATTAGGAATAAAGAGGAAAGAAAATTTAGGGACTCTAAGCATTTAAACACTTGTAAGATAGTTTGTATCAAATACTAGCAATAGCTTTATGGTATCATTGTGGTTAAAACTTTCCTAAAGAGGTTCGTATGTTTCTCATATCCTTTCAGGAAAAGAAAACAAAAGAAGTGCTGACTCGCAAGCAGGAAAAGAATCGTAACAAAAACAAGAAAGATGAGGATGAAAATGGCCCAACTGAATTGCTTGAAAGACCTCAGGATTACATCGTCAAGTTCTCCTTCCCAGAACCTCCACCTTTGCAACCTCCAATCCTTGGAATGTATAATGTTACCTTTAATTATGAGGGCCACAAGTCACTCTTCAAGTCTGTTGATTTTGGTATTGACATGGAGAGTAGGATAGCTATTGTAGGTCCAAATGGTGTTGGCAAATCAACATTCTTAAAATTGCTGTTAGGTGAGTTAATTCCAACTGTGGGTGAAGTGCGGAAAAACCATCGTTTGAAGATTGGTCGGTATGATCAGCACTCCGGGGAGCACTTAACTGCAGAAGAGTCTCCATCAGAATACCTTATGAGATTATTTAATCTACAGTATGAGAAGGCTAGGAAAGCTCTTGGTACATTTGGTCTTGCTTCTCATGCCCATACCATTAAGAATAAAGATCTTTCAGGAGGTCAGAAAGCTCGTGTTGCTATGGCTGAGCTCTGTTTATCATCTCCAGATGTTCTAATTCTTGATGAGCCTACTAACAACTTAGATATTGAGAGTATTGATGCTCTTGCAGAGGCCATCTCGGATTATAAAGGTGGTGTGATCATTGTTTCCCACGATGAACGCCTAATCCGTGAAACAGACTGCAACTTGTGGGTGATTGAAGAGCAGACAATAAATGAAATTGATGGTGATTTTGATGATTACCGAAAAGAACTGTTGGAAGAACTAGGTGAAGAAATTAATAACCCAAGTATCTCTGCACATAATGCAGCTGACTTGTAAAATTTTGCATTGTGTATGAGAACATCCTAAAAGGTTAAACCCTCTGTTAAATGTGTATGTACTCAAAGCCTCAGTATTCAGATCTGCCAACTACTTCCAATCATTTATAAGAATCCATTATCATATGTACAGGATGTTACATCTTTTGATTTTATTTGCAATATCAAAATATATAAATTTAAACTGAATCTTCATTTGTTTTATTGATGATTTATCTGCCTTTTTTCAAAATCTGATCATTATTTTACCTTATTACTCACTAAAGAAACTTATGAATTAGTATATAACAGGTGACGAAAGGCTGTGGTTTGTTATTGCTGCTATAGTTTTATTTTTGTTTTGGCAAATTTGCATAAAGTTAGTCATTTACATCAGGGCAATAGAAGTTTTTTCAAGCCTTGCAACAAAACCCAGCAGTAGCAATCAGTTTCACGTCATTTTGTCACTTCATTCAGTCTCTGGTCTTTCCCCAGTTGGTGTTCATGGTATGTCCACAGTCTGACTGAGTTTCATTATGAGCTTGTAAGAGGCTTGATATGCTTGCTGCAGCTAAATGTTTTTGTTTATATTAATTATATTTGTGGATAATCAGGGTATGGATGATCACTGTTATACTTCATCAGGTCCTTAATGATCATTGAAGTATCAAGGTATCTGGATTTGAGTTTTTTACATTTATTGTTTCCATATTTTGAAGAATCAAAAATACATGTAACAAGGACACAGTTTATCATTATTTTTTGTTAGGTGATTGAGGACAATAGTTGTTGTCTGGGATGTAAATGAAAACAATAGAAATCTCTTTGTAGGTGTACAGTGATGAAAGTGTGATAGATACTTTAGCATAAAGTCCTGAATTGTAAGTTAGCTTTGCAATTTTCTCCATATATAATGCTTATTCTTACAGATGTAAATGAATGTTGCATTGTATTTTTTTATCAATGGCTGTACCATTGAACTGTCACCTGGTAATAAATTTTCATTTTGTTCACGAATTTTTTCTAACAGATGACTTCATTTTGTAGCTTTTGGCTTATTAAACTATTCACTATCTACAGTTACAGTTCTTCAACTTTTTAAAAGAAAAATGAAACTTCATGAAACTGCACTACCATTTAACAACGAACATATAAAAAACAACTAGTTATTATTGCAGTGCATTTTAGAACTCTTTTTATTGTATTATCATTAGCTCTCATCCTGTTTAGATTGGATGGATAGCTTCACAGTACATTTGCACATGTTGATAATGTGCTAAAGTAAACAGTGGCTTAAACACTACTGCAGTGTTTTTTCAGTTTTCCAAAACATACAAAGTTGATTTGTGTAACAAGACTAATATCTCCAGTCACCCCTACACCATTAATAGAATACCTCCATTGCATGTGATAAACGAAAAAATCTTTCTCTTGCATCCTCATATAAAGTAGTTGTTACCTAGTATGATATACTGTGCATTTCTTCAACTCTTTCTTAGTCTGCCACTTGTACTTTCAACTGCATCACATCCATCTTTACAAAACTCATTTGTCATACATCCCCATGGCCATAGCGTCTGTAAAGCACTACAATCCTATTAGGGAGTGGACATCAGAGATATAGATACATAGTTTCTGTAGCAGGGAAATGGTGGACTCCTTTTGAGTGACAGATTCGTGACAAGACTGTAGTCTATGATACAGTTTCATCAAAGGTGACCTTTGACTCACAATGTAATCTCTTGAAGGTTACTTGGTTAGTTACGATCTTCAGTGTATGCTTGGATAATGGTGAGATGCTCGACAATTGGTGGAATGCATGTATGGTATCATTGTATAAAGGCAAGAGGGGATAAAGGTGTGTTCAGATTCAGAGGTATAAGTTTGTTCAGTGTACCTGGTGAGTTGTATGTGAGAGTAGTGGTTGAGTGATGGCATGTACAGACTGGGGAGGAAGTTTGGTTACAGTAGTGTTAAAGGATATGTAGATCAGGTGGTTACTTTAAAGAATGCTTGTCAGAAATACTTAAACTGATGGATTTATAGGTGGCATTTATGGATCTGGAGAGAGCATATGGTAGGGATGATAGAGATGCTGTGTGGAAGGTCTTAAGGATATATGGTGTGGGAGAAAAGTTGCTAGAATTTTTTATCAAGGATTTAAGGCATGTGAACAAATAGGAAGAGAGGAGAGTGAATGGTTCTAAGTGAAGGTTGGTCTGTGGCAGGGATGTGTGATTTTACCACATCTGTTTGATTTTTATGAATGGGATGGCTGGTGAGGGAGATAAATGCAAGGGTCTTGCATAGAGGTATGTAGGGGATGAGGGGGCCTGGAAAGTGAGTCTGTTGTATGCTGATGATACATCATTGGTAGCTGATTCAAGTACAAAACTGCAGAAGTTGGTGACTGAGTTTAGGAGAATGTTTGAAAGGAGAGAGTTGAGAGTAGATGTGAATAAAAGCAAGGTTATTATATTAGTGGGACAGAACAAGAGCTAGACTTCCCCTGCTAGTGGTCTATTAAGGGTGTGGCACTGAAGGCTAAGTGGCGGCACTTGAGTTCCCTCGTCATGGAGACTCCATTGCCGTGGTCACCCCCTTAAGGGAGTTCCAGAAGGGAACGAGCATCAGAGATATAGATAGATAGAAGGACAGGTTAGGATGTGAGCTTGAACAGAGAAAATTTGAAATAAATGAAGGATTTAGATACCTGGGAGTGGACATGGCAGGAAATGGCACCTTGGAAGCAGAAGTGAGTCCTAGGATGGGTGGGAGGGTGAAGGTTTCAATAGCAATGAGGAATGTGTAGAAAGAAAGGTTATCTGGGAGGACAAGTGTGGATATGTATGAAGGTATAGTAGTCCCATTAATGTTGTATGCATGAGAGGCATGGACTATAGATGATGATGTGCAGAGGAGGAGAGGATTTGTTGGAAATGAAATGTTTGAGGGCAATATGTGGTGTGAGATTGTTTAATCAAGTAAGTAATAAGAAGGGCAAGAGAGAGGTGTGGTAATATTAAGAGTGTGAGTAAGAGAGCTGAAATTGTTTAAGCATATGGATAGAATGAGTGAGAAGTTGACTAAGAGGATATATATGTTAGAAGCAGAGGGGACAAGGAGAAGGGTGAGACCACATTGTAGATATGAAGTAAAAAAGATTTTGAATAATTTGTGCCTGAACATGCAGGAGGGTGAAAGGCATACACAGGGTAGAATGGACTGAACTAGGGATTATGATGGAGCCGGTGTAAACCTTGGAAAAGGTGTGTGGGACCTAGTTGTGGAAAGGGGGCTTTGTTTTTGTGCACTACACATGATAGCTAATTGAGAGTGAATGTGAGAGAATGCAGCCTTTCTTCACCTATTCCTGACACTACCTCACTAATATGGGAAGTGGCAAACAAGTTCATAGATTTCCTTTTACTTTCTTTCATAAGTGTTCACTATTTTAAGCATGAATGAGATAGCACCAAGAACAGATGAAGATATGGCCTCTTTCACTAACATCCACTCTCTAGCTGTCAATAATGCTGCACCATTTATTATTTATTCATTTATAGAGGTAAAGTATTGTCAAAGAACTTCTTACTCTAAAGGAGTCTACACTACCTTACTACTTGACTTAACACATCCTTAGGCTGCAGGAACCTTTAGAAAGGTCTTGGATAACATAAGGACTCTTTCAGAGAAATTGGCTTGGGGCCGTTATAAATAAACAGAAATGCAACCATCCCTCGCTTTATGCTGGGGATATGTTCTGTAGAAACCTCGCACAAAGAGAAATCACATATAGCAAATCAGTAAATATACAGCAAAAAACTGAAGTTGTGGCGCACCTTCTACCATGTGCATTTCAGTGAATTTTGACTTCATTAAAAGAGGAACTAGTGGAAGTAGTTTCCTCTCAGAATAGTGAAACTGCATGATCCTGCATAAAACAAGATTGGTGTATACATGTAAATACCTAAGAGTGGACATGGTGGTGAATGGAAGTAGAAGTATCATAGGGTGGATGAGGATGTGAAGGTTCTAGGATCGATGGGGAATGTGTGGAAAGAGATCATTATCTGGGAGGGGTGTAAATTGGTATGTTTTAGAGTATACTAGTCCCAGTGATGTATGGATGTGAGGCATTGGTTATGGATAAAAATGTGCTAAGCAGGGTAGGTGGTTTGGAAATGAAATGCTTGAAGACAGTATGTTGTGTGAGATGGTATGATTGAGTAAGTTATAAAAGGTAAGAGAGAGATGTGGTAATAAGAAGAATGCAGTTGTAAGAGTTGAAGAGGGTGTGCTGAAATGGTTCAGACATATGTGGAAAGGTTGACAAAAGGATACATTGTTGGTAGTGGAGGGGACAAGAAGAATGAGAAACCAAATGGGAAATGAAAGGATGGAGCGGAAACGATTTTGGGTGATTAGGGACTGAACATGCAGAGGGTGAAACGCATCCCTGATATAGAGTGCATTGGAGTGATGTGGTATACATGCTGTCAATGGACTGAACCAGGGCATGTGAAGTGACTAGGAGTAACCATGGAGAGGTTTTTGGGGCCCCTGTTGCAGATAGGTAGGTGTGGTTTCAGTGCATAACATGACAGCTAGAGGAATGGATGTGAGCAAATGGGACCCTTTCTTTTACTGTACTATGCTGTCACAAGAATTGATGAACAAGAATGAATAAAAAAAATAATTCACCTTGAATGAAAAGTCACCATTGGTAAGGCTGTATCACTGGGAGTTCAGTCTTGTAAAAAAACTTCTTAAAAAGGAACCCATCATATACACTGTGATTCAGTCATTCAGCTGCATATGAAATAAAAGTGTAGGGATGTAAACTGCAGGAGAATTTAATATGAATAGATTTATTTATCTGTAATTATTTTGGCGTTACCCAGAACCTCTTTCCAGAGGCTACTGCAACCTAAGGCTGCACTACTTGTAGTAGCAGGGTACTGTGTACTTTCTTGGAGTGAGAAGTTCGTGTGCAAGACTGCTCTCCCAGTGATACAGCCTCTCCAAAGTTGACTTTTTCATTTGAAGTGTAGTGCCATTCAGGCAGATTCTGGTTCACTATTGACAACTTGACTCGGGCTATTCAGATGATGATTAAGAGGAGTGACTGGGGATTGGATACAATAGAAGCATTTCATGTATGGAGTAGTGTGAGTGGAAAAGTTGGTCTCTAGTGAACTACAAAGTGAAAGAATAAGAATAATTTATGGAAGTATATGTTTCACTTTAAAATACATTGGGCATTGGTTGAAGATGTGTATGAGTGATGTAAAGGTTTTATGCAATGATACCTTAAGATTAGGCTTGGAGATGATGATGGTAGGTAGAGAGGTGATAGTTTTACGTGTAATGTTGGTTCATACTTAACTTGTCCTGCCCTTTACTGGCATATTATCAAAGCCGATGAGGGTATAAACCTTAAAAGTTTAAGTGTGAAATAATCACAAAGTAACTGTAAAATGTGTATACTGTTATGTTTGAAGTGATTTACACAGCTGCTTAACATACTGTATGCACATGTTGATAGCATTGTGCACTTGTACTAATTGCAGAGCATCTAGTTTGTTCATTAAATATAAAACAGTTATAATGCTGGAATATGGAATTTACTGGATAAAAACACAATGGATTTTGCGAGAGCATCATGTACTGTGAAAATACAGAAAACTTTACCTCAGCTGAGAACAGTACAGGTAGAACTTGTGTCTGTACATTAGTGGTATATTGTAGGCATTAAAATGCTGAAATGTTGAAATAAATACTGTGTGGTCATACAGCTGGGAGACGTTACAAAAAAAATATAATAAAAGTAACTAGTCCATGGATTTTCAAGTACTTTTCCATAATTTTGTTCACTGACAGGATTAAGATTTGAAGCTGGGTGTTAAGAGGATTTAGGTTTGTTGATAATTTTACTTTGAGCCTCCACAAAGTTTATAGTCAAAACAGTGAGTTGGATACAAAAATATAATTGCATTTAGAGATTTAAGTAAGGATTGTGTATATTTAATTCAGCTCATTACCTATGAGGTTACCTTTGTTAGTAAATTTCTCCAAACAATTGTGAAAGTTACTTTGTAAACAGGTTGCTTTTATCTAATTTGGAGTGCAGACAGCAATACCTAAAAATGTAGACTGTACAGCTAATCCAACCAGTCAAACAAAATGAATACCCAATAATAAAGTTACAGTTCTTAAGATATCCGATAACCTTTAATGTTAAACGTGACTAAGTAAAAAGTTAATACAACATAGGCAATTATTTTACTTGACTGGTAAATGTATTTTTCAGTAAAGACAAGTCATTACATGTCAATCAGTACATATTTCACTGTATGGTGTGATGTTTCCTGAAACACATTGCACCCAATATGTAATCAGTTAATCATATGGCTCAATCATTTAGAATTAAATTCATGAATGAAAAATTTAGATCAACACGATAGGCAATTTATAACATATATTTATGGACAAATTCTTTACTCACGGTTTTACTATATAAAAGAAATGAAGCCAGCTTCTCAACCTTTTCTTGTAAATTGAATATAATTAGAACATATCCTTTCAAAAAATTTGCTTTCAGTTTGCCTTCTCTAAAACAGTGTCTTCCAAGAGTAACATGACATATATATATTATAGAAGCTCACATCTTGTGAAGACTAATGAAATGCTCAAAATCTAATATCAGTTGTCCTTGTTAAGACTTAAACCTACAGTTTCTTTAAAAACCAACAGTTGACTTCACTGTGTATTTGCCACAACACTTTACAGAGGTGTAGCAACTTGCACAATAAAGGTAGGCTAATGCCCATATATTTAAAAATGTAGTTATGCCCTTGGTAAAGGCTTTTACAGTTGTATCACTTTAGTTCCAATGCTAAGGTTGCATTGTACTCTGATAAATGTATTACAAATATCAGATATTGTCTTTTTCAGAAAATTTAAAACAAAATATTCACTGCTCATTTTTTAAAGATATACAGTTTCCAAGGAACAACAAGATGGAAGCACCTTTATACATAAAACAACCAGACTTGCTTTGCAAACATAGTTTTATTAAATATAAAAGATTACATATAACTGACTGCCTTGAGCACATTGTTATATGAGGATGTTTCATACTTTTTGTTGCTCTTTTACTTCAGAGATGAGTATTTATAAGCAAAAAAATATCAGTTTTAAAACACAAGATAATGGTTAATGGATGAACAGCATTGCCTATATGTAGAAATAACAGTGCAAGAAAATTGTTCTCAGCATGAAGAAGCAATTGAAAATTTTTATATTCTTTGTTTTGTGCAAGAAAATTGTAAATGATTTCAGTGGTTTTGCAACATAGCTTTTGAGATCATCACAGGGAAGGACGGACAGGCATCGACGAGCTGGTAGTCATTAGTAATAAAACAGTAATAGCTTTGATGACTGTCTTGGTGATTTTTCATAGTTATGATAGCTTCAACAGTAGTGATATTAATGGTCAGTCTAGTTAAAGTGGTTGACATATCACTGATAGTTGGAGTGAGGGATGACGGGGAGGAATTATAGTTTTGATACACTGCTAGCAGCAATGATTGTCAATATTAGTGGTAGAAATTACTGTATTTTGTAGTCTATTATTGATGGGGCTATAACACCTTAATGATAGTCACAAGGATTGCATTTTTATGGGATGGTCAGTGTTGTAATGTGTTACCAGATGGTATGATCATGTGGCAATCTCATCACAGAAAACAGTGACTGGGTTGAAATGGCTTCATGTATGGTAGAGACATCATAAAGGTTGCAGCTACATGGTAACTTGAATAAGTTGCATTGTCAAAAACTATCATTGAGAGTGGTTTGGATTAATGATATTGTATTTTTGTTGGTAGGTAATTCCTGCATTGAGTTAATAATGTATAAAAAAAATTTGTCTAATATTGGTAGTTTTGTTAGAAATGGCAGCAATGGTTATAGAGATTCTATCATGGAAGATCAGTAAGTAGTAGTATCGCTACAAAAGGTTTCTTTTTTCTTGTGGCTGTACCATCCATGATGATGGGCGGTTTCTCTGACTTATGAGAGTTCTCCCAATAGATATGGTTGTCATAGTTACTATAATGAGTTGTTGATCCTTATAGTTTTATCATATTTATCATAGCATTTTGTATTTAATTGATGGTTTTTGTTGTCATTACATTACTAACTGAGGCCATATCAAAGCTATTTTTATTCATGTTAATGATATATTGAGGCAATATTTAAGGCTAGTGTCAGTAATGCTAATAATTTGTTAAGTTTAGCTGAAATGAAAGAATCAGTTGTTTTAGTAGTTAATAGTTCAGTTAAAGGAGTATTCTTCCAAATTATCACTTTTATCATAATGTCAGCAGTAGTAAAGAACTTTTTTTTTTCAATTCCCATCAGCTATGATCCCACATTTTAAATTCAGATACAGTAATATATATATACAGGTAGTCGTCGACTTATGACCTATGTGACTTACGACTGACCGCATTTACGACCACTTCCATACGACAGTTTCGGGCCAGCTCCTGGCGCTGCTAGGAGACTGGGAGGCTAAGTGCTGGGGACGCTTACATCATTCCCGCACCCCACACAAAGCTCCCAGCACAACACACTTCCTCCTGTGTTTGTTTATCTTTCACTTTGGAAATTTTTCTACAATATCATTAAACTGTATAATATACCTAAGGTAATTATAACATAGGTTGACTTACGACTGGTTTGTTGGAACCGATCGCGGTCGTAAGTCGACGACTACCTGTATATAATATTTTGTAATCATTCCATTTCACTTGCAGCAAAAATGTCTATGGACATCATGTGATAGAACAGGACTTGATTTAGTTCTGATAGCGTGTTGTGTATTTCATTATGATTTGAACCTGTGCACTGAGAAAGCTGGTTTCAGTGATAGGAACCTTATACTCTGATAGATGATCACTGTACAGTATTACAATAATTATCATTGGTTGCAATACTGCTTAATTACCAATTCAAAGTTCAATTTTTATACAGGATACCTTACTGTGTTGAGATTGACAAGAATATTGGAGTATGTACTTCAAATTTGATTAAACTTGCAATCTAAATTCATTTATTACACAATTGCTAGTGCCAGTTGAAATATACACACCACGGATAATGAGGTCATCTTAAAACCTTTCCCTTCTAGCCAAATGTTGATCATATAATTATTATTGCTTATATAAATCTAACTTTTTAAAGGAAGATACATAATATAACATTTAGTGTGACACATTATTTGTTTTACAAATACAGCAAAATGGTTTCTCAGGGAATTAATTTCATTACCATAGAGGTTGTCATGCACTCAAGCTAATGATCTGTGCACTATTGTAAACTGTATTTTCATGTGGTGTGGTGTACAAAAATTTTGATGTATAGGCTATTATTAGAGGGTCTCCGTAATTAAGAATTTTTTAGTTATGGTTACTGTTATGTCAACATATTGAAGGAGTAGCGGTTGTGACTGTCATATGTGTAAATTATTTTTGAATTATGTAGAGGTTCCTCAGGTTCATTTATTAAAAGATGTTGAAGTTGAGGTTATGAGTGACTTCAGTTATTAATAGTTGACATATAGCCAAGATTATGACAATGGTTGTTTAGGGGCTTTGAATATGATATTTTGTTAAAGGCCAAGATAGTAATGGGGTAGGTATGAACAGCCTTATTTTTCAAAGACTGTGGTAGATGTGGATAGCATACTTCTTCCTCTGTTTAGGTGAAACACATGTTTAGAAAGGAAGATGTTGTTGATATTTTAACACCTTTAGTGTAATTGTGGTAAAGTAATAGTCTTTACCAACCATCATAGGTACTTTCTCCTGTGTGTGATAAACAATACTTTGCACATTTTGAGCATGACTCATGCAAAAATCTTTTAAATGTTTTGCTACTGGTCATCTCCTTACCCTAAGGCGTCAAACACCAATCAGCAACACTGACTTTTTGAAGATTTTTTTGCGTGTTGGTTTGGCAGCAGCTGTATGTGAAAAGAAAGAAGTTTGCCTCAACTTGTATAGTATATACAATGGGGAAAATTAGTGAGGAACCATGATAAAGATATAAGTAAGTAAGACATAAATTTGGATGATAGTAATCCCTGGAGGATAGAGGTTAAGAATGTGTATGTGGTAAACCACTAAACTGGTTTGTTGTGTGAATGTGGCAAAGGATTATAAAAGGAGCCGAAGGACTAACCTTTCACCACTCCCATGGTAATGTATATATAGTTGATGCAAAATGATGTATTACATACTTTCATACTGAGCACAATGCATGTAAACAACAAGACATTTGTTACTGAAAAAGGCACAGTCAATCGAGAGAGCATGACAGTGATGCTGTACGACTAAAGGTTAACAGGAGATTAGTAAATACAAAACAGATATATTTGCTGCTCTGTATTTTGCTTACATTTTGCTCCTTATGTATATAAATGTAAAATGGCTAGGGCACTACTGTTTGACAATAAATACACATGGCAGTTACTGTTGTCCACATTTTCAAACCTCCATTGTCAGCTTAAAGGCTACTAAATTTTTGTTTTAATGTTTCAAAATAATCTTTCAGCATTTTTGTTATCATGTCACAGCTACAAGCTTGTATTAGTTTAATGAAAATAATGAACTGGCAAACTCATTTCTTTGCTAATATTAAAGACACAAAAAGTTTGCACCACTGGTTGGGGTTTGGAAATGTGATTCAACCAAAACAACAGGCATCTCACTTCAACATCACATACAGTAAACTTGATAACAAGGAATTTTTATCAAGACAACTTTTTGAGATCAGAGGAGCGCAGGTTGAGCTTGCCAATGTTGATCTTCTGATGTGCGAGTTGCCGAGTGTTAGTCGTTACCTTCCTGCGAGTGAAGCTCTTCACCACAAACCATACCACAGACTCGCTTACACATGAAAGCATGGCATCCTAAGAGAGACATTATCATTAGTAGTTGTATGTTATGTTTTGTGTGTTCATGGGTAGATATTGAGGGATGTTTCTCATGTAGATATGACACTTTTTTAGTTATAATCAGTAGACTACTAAGTTATATTTTAGGAAGAACCAGTTCTTGATTTAGTTTAACATGGGAGGGTATACCAGTCATTTATTATTTGAATCATTTAGTAAGATTAAGGAGGCTCAAGTGTTTACATTGTTAGGTTCTCTTTCAACTCTCCCATTCCATCATCTGTCCTCCCCAACTTTTTCTTTCCATCCTCACCCAACACCTATCGTTCTCTCAATCTTCTTTCTTGCTTGGCCTCTCATTTTCCTCCACTCTACAACCTTAATCTCATCCATCATTTGTATTCCTCCTCCTCCTCCTCCTCCTCTGTCAAGGACAGAGGAAAAGAGAAAGCAGTAAGAAGAGGACAGAGAAGATTCAGGGGGATAAGATATGAGATTAAAGAAGAAGGAAACCAGAGTTCTTGGCAGATAACTCCCATCATCATCACTACACCTACTTATCCATCCAAGAATCTGATTACTTATAATCTTCACCTTCAACACAGCCAAAAACCAGTGCTCTTGAACATATACAGAAACTCCAAACTGACAATGACATAGCCCAGTGCATCTATACTGACAGATCTCACAATTCTGCCACTGGAAGGGCAGGTAGTGCTGCCACTGTGATCCAGCCCAGCAGTAATAGATTAAAGAAAACTGTTAGAATAAACCATTGGGTATCTACTCTACAAACTGAATTGTCTGTTATACTTATCGCTCTTGAGCAGTTAGAAATCACCGCCACAGACAGTTTAATTATCTCTGATTATTTATCTTCACTACTTGCCCTTAGCACCCTGAAATCAGAATGTAACATGCTGGTCTCTGAAGCCAGAGACAAATATTCAGACAATATTACTCAAGGGATTCAAATCAAATTGTTATGGATTCCTTCTAATATAGGCCTCCATATGTATGACAAAGCTAATGCTTTAGCCAAACTTGCACTTAGTAAAGATGATGTTGAAAACAACATTGGATTGTCAATTAGAAGCCTCAGAATTGTAATTAGAAAGGAACTAACAGACCTCTTTGAAGAACGAAGAAGAGTTCAGATAAGCACAAGTGGAACATTTTTCATCACCGTGAAATGTGTAAAGTAAAACATGTATATGGAGAAAGTAATATGATCAGCAGATTACATGATGTTGTTACAAAGTAATAAGATCAGCAGATTACACAATGTTGTAACTGTTATATAAAGCTAGGCTATAGGTACTACTGGCACTGTGGTCTATCTGGAGATGTTAATCATGAGAATTGTAAAGTTTGTGATCAAAGATATGGACACAAACTGTAACACTATGTCCTACAATGTGAAAAAATAGAGCCTTTTAGGAATAGACCTAAACAAACCCTGCAAGAAATGTCATAAAACCTTAATGTTAATGACAAGATACCTGAAATTTTGATTTTGTATTCACTTTTTGCATCTAATTGGTAAAACTTACCATATGAAACTATGTCATGTATGTAATGAAATACCTGTTATGAATTGTAACATTCTGTATGATAAACCACCCACTGGGGTCTGACTAAGACCCTTTGTGACCTCTGTAATCCTTTTTGCACTACCGCTCACAGGATGAAGATAGGATGCACAATAAATTTGCCGGGGTTACTGGCACAAGTCAGTCATGGAAAAGGAGATAGAGAGACTGAAGATAAAACTGTAGAGAGAAAAGGAAAAGCATGTGGAAGACTGGAGGATAGCAAGGAGCAGGGGAAAAGTGAGAGAAAAATGGAGACAAGCAAGGAATATAAGAGGTGGAGAAGAGAGTAAAGTTGAATTGAAAGGAGAAAGGATACTTGATTGGAAAGAGAAGATGAGAAAGACGATGAGAGACAGAAAGACAGAAGAGGAGAGCAGAGGAAAGGAGAGATATAGACAGAAGGGACACATCTGACAACTCAGGAAACAAGTATCTCTTTATTTACCTTTGTGTAAATGATCCTCTCACCTTGCAACTCTATCCCTTATGTCTGGCTACCAGTCCCTCTCAGATCATTAACTATACACCTTGCCTCACTACCTATCCCTAGTGTCTCTACCTTTCTCCAGTGTTTCAGTGAACATCCCTATCATCTTGTCAGCTATCCTCCTTGGTTTGCTACCTAACCCTCCTGCCTCACTACCTATCCCTCTTGCCTTTCCATCTCTCCCTCATTGACCCTTTAGGGGCAAATAGGTCGTCCTCACCGACCATATAGGGCTGGGAGGTCGTCCTCACCGGCAATGTATGGCAGGGAGGTCGTCCTCACCGGCCATTTAGGGTAGGAGGGTCGTCCTCATGGAGCATGTACAGAAGGTCGTCTTCACCAGCCATTAAGACGGAGGTCGTCCTCATTGGCCATTTAGAGCAAGGAGGTGGTCCTCACCGGCCATGTAGGGAAGGGAGGTCGTCTTCACCGGTCATGTAGGCCAGGGAGGTCGTCTTCATCGACCATCTAGGGCAAGGCGGTCGTCTTCACCGGCCATATACAGCAGGAAGGTCGTCCTCACCGTCCATGCAAGGCAGGGAGGTCATCCTCACAGGTTCTGTGGGGTATTCACCAACCTGTAGGCTCAGGAATGGAGGTCGTCCTCACCACCTATCCCAGTAAGGTCTACCAAGTAGGTTGTCATCACCAACTTAAACCCTGTAAGGCTGTGGTAGGTCGTCTTCACCCAGTAAGGGTCAGGTAGGAGGTTGTCCTCACCATCTCAGCACGGTAGGGTCAGGTAGGAGGTCATGCTCACCATATTAGCCCAGTAAGGGTCAGGTATGGCGTCCTCACCATCCGAACCCAGTAAGGGTCAGGTAGGTCGTCCTCACCATCTTAGCCCGGTAAGAGTCAGGTAGGTCGTCCTCACTATCCTAGCCCTGTAAAGGTCAGGTAGGTCGTCCTCAATCCTAGCCCTGTAAGGGTCAGGTAGATGGTGCTCACCATCCTAGCCCAGTAAGAGTTAGGCAGAAGGTCGTCCTCACCATCCTAGCCCAGAAAGGGTCAGGCAAGATGTCGTACTCGCCATCCTAGACCAGTAAGGGTGTTGTAGAAGGTCGTGTTCGCCATCCAAGCCCAGTAAGGATCAGGCAGGAGGTCGTCCTCACCATCCTACCCTGTAAGGGTCAGGCAGAATGTTGTTCCCACCATCCTTACCCAGTAAGGGTCAGGCAGGAGGTCATGCCCACCATCACAGCCCAATAAGGGTCAGGCAGGAGGTCATGCTCACCATCTTAGCCCAGAAAGGATCAGGCAAGAAGTTGTGCTCAAAATGCTAGCCCAGTAAGGGTGTGGTAGGAGGGCGTACTCACCATCCTAGCGCAGTAAGGGTGTTGTAGGAGATCGTGCTCACCATCCCAGCCCAGTAAGGGAGTGGTAGAAGGGCGTGCTTACCATCCTAGCCCAGTAAGGTGTGGTAGAAGGTCCTGCCCACCATCCTAGCCCAGCAATGGTCAGGCAAAAGGTCCTGCCCACCATCCTAGCCCACTAAGGGTGTGGTAGGAGGTCTTTCCCACCATCCTAGCCCAGTAAGGTTCAAGCTGGAGGTCGTGCCCACCATTATTGCGCAGTAAAAATCAGGCAGGAGGTCGTGCCCACCATCCCAACCCAGTAAGTGTCAGGTAGGAGGTTGTGCTAATCATCCTAGCCCTCTAAGGGTCAGGCAGGAGGTCGTGCCCACCATTATTGTGCAGTAAGAATCAGACAGGAAGTCGTGCTCACCATCCTAGCCCAGTAAGGGTCTGGTAGGAGGTCGTGCCCATAATCCTAGACCAGTAAGGGTCAGGCAGGAGGTCGTGCACACTACCCTAGCTCAGTGTCAGGTAGGAGGTCCTGCCTACTATCCTAGCCTAGTCAAGATCAGGTAGGAGGTCGTGCTCACCATCGTAGCCCAGTAAGGGTATGGTAAGTGGTCTTGCCCCCACCACCCTAGCCCTGTAAGTGTCAGGCAGGAGGTCGTGCCCACCATCCTAGCCTATTAAAGGTCACGCAGGAGGTCATGCTCACCATCCTAGCCCAGAAAGGGTCAGGCAGGAGGTTGTGCGTACCATATTAGCCCAGTAAGGTTGTGGTAGGAGGTCGTGCCCACCATCCTAACCCAGTAAAGGTTAGGGAGGAGGTTGTCTTCACCATCCTAGGCCAGTAAGGGTCAGGCAGGAGGAGGTGCACACTGTCCCACCCAATTAAGGGTGAGGCAGGAGGTCGTGCCCAATATCCTAGCCTAGTAAGGTAAGGCAAAAGGTCGTGCTTACCATAATAACCCTGTAAGGGTCAGGCAGGATGTCGGGCTCACTATTCTTGCCCAGAAAGGGTCATTCAGGAGGTCGTGCTCAAAATGCTAGGACAGTAAGGGTGTGGTAGGAGGGCGTGCTCACCATTCTAGCCCAGTAAAGGTCAGGCAGGAGGTCGTGCTCACCATCGTAACTCAGTAAGCGTGTTATAGGAGCTCGTGCTCACCATCCTACCCCTGTAAGGGTGTGGTAAGAGAGCGTGCTCACCATCATACCCAGTAAGGGTCAGGCAGGAGGTCATGCTCACCATCCCAGCCCAGTAAGGATGTGGTAAGAGGTCGTGCTCACCAACCTAGCCAGTAAGGGTCAGGCAGGATGTCGTCCTCACCATCACAGCCCTGTAAGGGTCAGGTAGGAGGTCGTGCTCACCATCCTAGCCAGAAAGGGTCAGGCAGGAGGTCGTGGTCACCATCCTAGCCCAGTAAAAGTGTTGTAGAAGGTTGTGCTCACCATCCTAGCCCAGTAAGGGTCAAGCAGGAGGTCGTGCTCACCATTCTAGCCAAGTAAGGTTCAGGCGGGAGGTTGAGCTCACCATCCCTGTATGGGTGTGGTAGGAAGGCGTGCTCACCATCCAAGCCCAGCAAGGGTGTGGTAGGAGGTTGTGCTCACCATCCTAGCCCAGTAAGGGTGTTGTAGGAGGTTGTGCTCACCATCCCAACCCAGTAAGAGGGTAGTAGGAGTGCGTGCTCACCAACCTAGCAAAGTATGGGTGTGGTAGGAAGGCGTGCTCACCAACCTAGCAAAGTATGGGTGTGGTAGGAAGGTGTGCACACCATCCAAACCCAGTAAAGGTGTGGTAGGAGGTCGTGCTCACCATCCTAGCCAAGTAAGAGTCAGGCAGGAGGTCGAGATCACCATCCCAGCCCAGTATGGGTGTGGTAGGAGGTCGTGATCACAACCTAGCCAAGTAAGGGTCAGGAAGGAGGTCGAGCTCACCAACTGGTAGGAGGTCGTGATCACAACCTAGCCAAGTAAGGGTCAGGAAGGAGGTCGAGCTCACCAACCTAGCTCAGTAAGGGTGTGGTAAGAGGACGTGCCTACCACCAAGCCCAGGAAGGGTCAGGCAGGAGATCGTCCTCACCATCCTAGCCCAGTATGGGTCAGGCAGGAGGTCGTCCTCACCATCCTAGCCCAGTATGGGTCAGGCAGGACGTCGTGCTCACCATCCTAGTCCAGTAAGGATGTTGTAGGAGGTTATGCTCACCATTCCAGCCCAGTAAGGGGGTAGTAGGAGGGCGTACTCACCATCTTAGCATCTTAGCCCAGTACGGGTCAGTCACGAGGTCGTGCCCACCACCCTAACCCAGTGTCAGGTAGGAGGTCGTGTTCACCATCCTAGTCCTGTAAGGGTCAGGCAGGAGGTCGTGCCCACCATCCTAGCGCTGTAAGAGTCAGGCAGGAGGTCGTGCTCACCATCCTACCCCTGTAAGGATTCAGGCAAGAGGTCGTGCCCACCATCCTAGCCCAGTGAGGGTCAGGGAGGAGGTTATCCTCACCATCCTAGCCCTGTAACAGTCAGGCAGGAGGTCGTGCCCACCATCCTTACCCAGTAACGGTCAGGCAGAAGGTCGCGCTCACCATCCCAGCCCATTAAGGGTCAAGCAGGAGGTCGTGCCCACCATCCTAGCCCAGAAAGGGTCAGCCAAGAGGTCGTGCCCACCTTCGTAGCACAGTGAGGGTCAAGGAAGAGGTTATTCTCACCATCATATTCCATAAGAGTCAGGCAGGATGTCTTGCCCACCATTCTTACCCAGTAAGGGTCAAGCAGAAGGTCGTGCTCACCATCCCAGCCCATTAAGGGTCAGACAGGAGGTCGTGCCCACCATACTAGCCCAGTAAATGTTAGGCAGGAGGTCGTGCTCACCATCCCAGCCCAGGAAGGATCAGGCAAGAGGTCGTACTCACCATGCTAGCCCAGTAAGGGTGTGGTAGGAGGGCGTGCTCACCATCCTAGCCCAGTAAGGGTCAAGAAAGAGGTCGTGTTCACAATCCTAGACCAGTAATGGTGTTGTAGGTGGTCTTGCTCACCATCCCAGCCTAGTAAGGGAGTGGTAAGAGGGCGTGCTTACCATCCTAGCTCAGTAAGGGTGTGGTAGAAGGTCTTGCCCACCATCTTAGCCCAGCAATGGTCAGGCAGGAGGTCGTGCCCACCATCCTAGCCCAGTTTGGGTCAGACAGGTGGTCGTACCCAACATCACTGTCCAGTAAAGGTGTGGTGGAAGGTCCTGCTCACCATCCCAGCCCAGTACGGGTGTGGAAGGAGGTCGTGCTTACCATGCTAGCCAAGTAAGGGACAGGCAGGAGGTCGTGCTCACCATTCCAGCCCAGAAAGGGTAAGGCAGGAGGCCATCCTCATCATCCTAGCCAAGTAAGTGTTAGGCAGGAGGTCGTCCTCACCATCCTAGCCCAGTAAGGGTGTTGTTGAAGGTCGAGCTCACCAACCCAGTCTACTAAGGGTGTGGTAGAAGGGTGTGCTCACCATCCTAGCCCATTAAGAGTCAAGCAGGAGGTCGTCATCATCATCCAATCCCTGGAAGGGTGTGGTAGAAGGTCGTTCCCACCATCCTAGCCCAGAAAGGTATGGGCAGGAGGTCGTGCCCACCATCCTAACAAAGTAAGTGTCAGGTAGGAGGTCGTGCTAACCATCCTAGTCTTGTAAGGGTCATGCAGGAGGTCGTGCCCACCATTATTGCGCAGTAAGAATCAGGCAATATGTCGTGCTCACCATCCAAGCACAGTAAGGGTCTGGTAGGAGGTCGTGCCCACCATCCCAGACCAGTAAGGGTCAGGCAGGAGGTCGTGCCTACCATCCTAACCCAGTAAGTGTCAGGTAGGAGGTCGTGCTCACAATCCTAGCCCTGTAAGGGTCATGCAGGAGGTCGTGCCCACCATTATTGCGCAGTCAGAATCAGGCAGGAGGTCGTGCTCACCATTCTAGCCCAGTAAGGGTCAGGTAGGAGGTCCTGCCCACCATCCTAGCCTAGTCAGGATCAGGTAATAGGTCGTGCTCACCATCCTAGCCCAGGAAGGGTATGGTAAGAGGTCGTGCCGACCATCCTAGCCCTGTATGTGTCTGGCAGTAGGTCGTGTCCACCATCCTGGCCCAGTAAAGGTCACACAGGAGGTCGTGTTCACCATCCTAGCCCAGGAAGGGTCAGGCAGGAGGTTGTGCCCACCATAATAGCCCAGTAAAGTTGTGGTAGGAGATCGTGCCCACCATCCTAGCCCAGTAAGGGTTAGGGAGGAGGTTGTCCTCACCATCCTAGGCCAATAAAGATCAGACAGGAGGTCGTGCTCACCAAAACAACTCTGTAGGGGTCAGGCAGGATGTCGGGCCCAACAATCTTGCCCAGTAAGGGTCAGGCACGAGGTTGTGCTCACCATCCCAACCGATTAAGGGTGAGGCAGGAGGTCGTGCCCAACATCCTAGCACAGTAAAGTAAGCAAGAGGTCGTGCTTACCATCCAAGCCCAGAAAAAGTTATGCAAGAGGTCGTGCTCACAATGCTAGGACAGTATGGGTATGGTAGAAGAGCGTGCTCACCGTCCTAGCCCAGTAAGGGTCAGGCAGGAGGTCATGCTCACCATCCTAACTCAGTAAGCGTGTTATAGGAGCTTGTGCTCACCATCCCAGCACTTTAAGGGTGAGGCAGGAGGTCGTGCTCAACATCCTAGCCCAGTAAGGTAAGGCAAGAGGTCGTGCTCACCATCCGAACCCAGAAAGGGTTATGCAAGAGGACGTGCTCACCATCCCAGCCCAGTAAGGGTGGGATAGGAAGGCGTGTTCCCCATCTAGCCCAGTAAAGGTCAGGCTGGAGGTCGTCCTCACAATCGTAGCCAGTAAGGGTCAGGCAGGAGGTCGTGCTCACCATCCTAGCCCAGTAAGGGTGTTGTAGGATGTTATGCTCACCATCCCAGCCCAGTAAGAGTGTGGCAGGAGAGCGTGCTCACCATTTTAGCCCAGTAAGGGTCAGGAGAGAGGTCGAGCTCACCATCCTAGCTCAGCAAGGGTGTTGTGGGAGGTCGTGCTGACCATACCACCCAGTAAGGGAGTGATAGGAGGGAGTGCTCACCATCCTAGTCCAGTAAGGGTCAGGCAGGAGGTCGTGCTCACAATCCTAGCCAGTAAGGGTCATGCAAGAAGTCGTGCTTACCATCCAGCCTAGAAAGGGTCAGGCAGGAGGTCGTCATCACAATCCTAGCCAGTTAGGGCCAGGCAGGAGGGGGTGCTCACCATCCCAGTTCAGTGAGGGTGTTCTGGGAGGTCGTGCACACCATCCTAGCCCAGTAAGGGTGTGGTAGGAGGGCGTCCTCACCATCCTAGACAAGAAAGGGTGAGGCAGGAGGTCTTCCTCACAATCCTACCCAGTGAGGGTCAGGCAAAAGGTCGTGCTCACCAACTTATCCCAGCAAGGGTGTTATAGGAGGTCATGCTCACCATCCTACCTAATTAGGGTCAGGCAGTAGGTCGTGCTCACCATCCTAGCCCAGTAAGGGTGTTGTAAGAGGTCGTGCTCACCATCCTAGCCATTAAGGGTCAGGCAGGATGTCGTCCTCACCATCCCAGCCCTGAAAGGGTCAAGCAGGAGGTCGTGCTCATCATCCTAGCCAATAAGGGTCAGGCAGGAGGTCGTGCTCATCAACCTAGCCCAATAAGGGTGTTGAAGAATGTCGCGCTCACCATCCTAGCCCAGTAAGGGTCAAGCAGGAGGTCGTACTCACCATCCTAGCCAGTAAGGGTCAGGCAGGATGTCGTTCTCACCATCCCAGCCCTGAAAGGGTCAGGCAGGAGGTCGTGCTCTCCAACCTAGCCCAGTAATGGTGTTGTAGAAGGTCGTGCTCACCATCCTAGCCCAGTAATGGTCAGGAGGGTCGTGCTAACCATCCTAGCCCAGTAAGGATCAGGCAGCAGGTCGAGCTCACCATCCCTGCCCGGTATGGGTGTGGTAGGAAGGCGTGCTCACCATCCAAGCCCAGTAAGGGTGTGGTAGGAGGTCGTACTCATCATTTTAGCCCAGTAAGGGTCGGGCAGGAGGTCGTGCTCACCATCTTAGTCCAGTAAGGGTGTTGCAGGAGGTTGTGCTCACCATCCCAGCCCAGTATGGGTGTGGTAGGAGGCCGTGCTTACCACATAACCCAGTAAGGGTCAGGAAGGAGGCCGAGCTCACCATCCTAGCCCAGTAAGGGTGTGGCAGAAGGTCGTGCTCACCACCTAGCCCAGTAAGGGTTAGGAAGAAGGTCGAGTTCACCATCCTAGCCCAGTAAGGGTCAGGCAGGAGGTCGTGTTCACCATCCTAGTCCAGTAAGGGGGTAGAAGGAGGGCGATCTCACCATCCTAGCCCGGTAAGGTTCGGGGAGGAGGTCGAGCTCACCATCCCTGCCCAGTATGGGTGTGGCAGGAAGGCGTGCTGTCCGTCCAAGCCCAGTAAGGGTGTGGTAGGAGGTCGTGCTCACCATCCTAGCCCAGGAAGGATTAGGCAGGAGGTAGTGCTCACCATCCTAGCACAGTAAGGGTTAGGCAAGAGGTCGTGCTCACCATCCTAGTCCAGTAAGGGTGTTGTAGGAGGTTTTGCTCGCCATCCCAGCCCATTAAGGGGGTAGTAGGAGGGCTAGCTCACCATCCTAGCCCAGTACGGGTCAGGCAGGAGGTCGTGCCCACCATCCTAGCCCAGTAAGTGTCAGGTAGGAGGTCGTGCCCACCATCCTAGCCCAGTAAGTGTCAGGTAGGAGGTCGTACCCACCATCCTACCTCTGTAAGGGTCAGGCAGGAGGTCGTGCTCACCATCCAAGCGTTGTAAGAGTCAGGCAGGAGGTCGTGCTCACCATAGTAGGCTAGAAAGGATCAGGTAGGAGGTTGTGCTCACCATCCTTGCCCAGTAAGGGTCAGGCAGGAGCTCGTGCCCACCATCCTCGCTCAGTAAGGGTCAGGCAGGAGGTCATGGACACCATCCTAGCCCAGTAGGAGTCAGGCAGGAGGTCGTGCTTACGATCCTAGTCCATTAAGGGTGTTGTAGGAGGATGTGGTCGCCATCCCAGTCCAGTAATGGGGAAGTAGGAGGGCGTGCTCACCATCCTAACTCAGTAAGTGTCAGGAAGGAAGTCGTGTTAACCATCCTAGCCCTGTAAGGGTCTGGCAGGAGGTCGTGCCCACCATCCTAGCGCCGTACGAGTCAGGCAGGAGATTGTGCTTACAATCCTAGGCTAGAAAGGATCAGGTAGGAGGTCATGCTCACCATCCTACCCCTGTAAGGATCAGGCAGGAGGTCGTGCCCACCATCCTAACCCAGTGAGGGTCAGGGAGGAGGTTGTCTTCACCATCCTAGCCCAGTAAGTGTCAGGCAGGAGGTCGTCCTCACCATCCTAGCCCTGTAAGAGTCAGGCAGGGTGTCGTGCCCACCATCCTTACCCAGTAAGGGTCAGGCAGGAGGTCGTGCTCATCATCCTAGCCCAGAAAGGGTCAGGCAAGAGGTCGTGCTCAAAATGCTAGCCCCAGTAAGGGTGTAGTAGGAGGGCGTGCTCACCATCCTAGCCCAGTAAGGGTCAGGAAGGAGGTCGTGCTCACCATCCTAGCCCCATAAGGGTGTTGTAGAAGGTCGTGCTCACCATCCCAGCCCAGTAAGGGAGTGGTAGGAGGGCGTGCTTACCATCCTAGCCCAGTTAGGGTGTGGTAGAAGGTCCTGCCCACCATCCTAGCCCAGCA
Organism: Panulirus argus; assembly: GCA_038088735.1. Lineage (NCBI taxonomy): Eukaryota > Metazoa > Arthropoda > Malacostraca > Decapoda > Palinuridae > Panulirus > Panulirus argus. The sequence goes on from JAYMFT010368348.1 coordinate 23,752, forward strand.
ATGGTCAGGCAGGAGGTCCTGCCCACCATCATAGCCCAGTTACGGTCAGGCAGGAGGTCATGCTCAACATCCCTGTCCAGTAAAGGTGTGGTGGAAGATCGTGCTCACCATCCCAGTCCAGTAAGAGTGTGGTAGGAGGTCGTGTTAACCACCTAACCCAGTTAGGGTCAGGCAGGAGGTCGTGCTCACCATCCCAGCTCAGTAAGGGTGTGGTAGGAGGTCGTATTCACCATGCTAGCCAAGTAAGGATCAGACAGGAGGTCGTGCTCACCATTCCAGCCCAGAACGGGTACGGCAGGAGGTCATCCTCATCATCCTAATCTAGTAAAGGTCAGGCAGAAGGTCGTCCTCACTATCCTAGCCCAGTAAGGGTGTTGTAGAAGATCATTCTCACCATCCCAGTCCAGTAAGGTGTGGTTGGAGGGCGTGCTCACCATCCTAGCCCATTAAGAGTCAAGCAGGAGGTAGTCATCACGATCCTTTCCCTGTAAGGGTAAGGTAAAAGATCGTCCTCACCATCCTAGCCCAATAAGGGTCAGGCTGGAGGTCGTGCTCACCATCCAAGCCCAGTAAGGGTGTGGTAGGAGGTCGTGCCCACCATCCTAGCCTACTAAGGATGTGGTAGGAGGTCGTACCCACCATCCTAGCCAAGTAAGGTTCAGGCAGGAAGTCGTGCCCACCATCCTAACCCGGTAAGTGTAAGGTAAGAGGTCGTGCTCACCATCATAGCCCTGTAAGGGTCAAGCAGGAGGACGTGCCCAACATTATTTCGCAGTAAGAATCAGGCAGGAAGTCGTGCTCACTATCCTAGCCCAGTAAGGTTCTGGTAGGAGGTCGTACCCACCATCCCAGACCAGTAAAGGTATATAAGAGGTCGTGCCCACTATCCTAGCTCTGTAAGTGTCAGGCAGGAGGTCATGCCCACCATCCTAGCCCCGTAAGTGTCACGCAGGAGGTCGTGCTCACCATCCTAGCCCTGTAAGTGTCACGCAGGAGGTCGTGCTCACCATCCTAGCCCAGAAAGGGTCAAGCAGGAGGTTTTGCGTACCATATTATCCCGGTAAGGTTGTGGTAGGAGGTCGTACCCACCATCCTAACCCAGTAAGGGTTAGGGAGGAGGTTGTCCTTACCATCCTAGGCCAGTAAGGGTCAGGCAGGAGGTCGTGCTCACCATCCCAGCCGATTAAGGGTGAAGCAGGAGGTCGTGCCCAACATCCTAGCCCGGTAAGGTAAGGCAAGAGGTCGTGCTCACCATCCAAGACCAGAAAGGGTCATGCAGGAAGTCGTGCTCACAATGCTAAGACAGTAAGGATGTGGTAGGAGGGCGTGCTCACCATCCTAGCCCAGTAAAGGACACGCAGGAGGTCGTGTTCACCATCCTAAGTCACTAAGCGTGTTATAGGAGCTCGTGCTCACCATCCTAGCCCATTATGGGTGGGTAGGAGGGAGTGCTCACCATCATACCCAGTTAGGATCGGGCAGGAGGTCGTGCCCACCATCCTAGCCCAGTAAGGGTGTGGTAAAAGGTCGTGCTCATCAACCTAGCAAGTAAAGTCAGGCAGAATGTCGCCTTCACCATCCCAACCCTGTAAGGGTTAGGCAGGAGGTCGTGCTCACCATCCTAGCCAGTAAGGGTCAGGCAGGAGGTCGTGCTCAACCTCCTTGTCCAGTATGGGTGTGGTATGAAGGCGTGCTCACCATCCAAGCCCAGTAAGGGTCAGGCAGGAGGTCGTGCTCACCATCCAAGCGCAGTAAGGGTCAAGCAGGAGGTCGTGCTCACCATCCGAGCCTAGTAAGTTTCAGGAAGCAGGTCGAGCTCACCATCCCCGTCCAGTATGGGTGTGGTAGGAAGGCGTGCTCACCATCCCAGCCCAGTAAGGGTGTGGTAGGAAATCGTACTCACTATCCTAGCTAAGAAAGGGTCAAGCAGGAGGTCGTGCTCACCATCCTTGTCCAGTAAGGGTGTTGTAGGAGGTTGAGCTCACCATCCCAACCCAGTAAGGGTGTGGTAGGAAGGCGTCCTTACCATCCAAGCCCAGTAAGGGTGTGGTAGGAGGGCGTGCTCACCATTCTAGCCCATTATGGGACAGCTAGGAGGTCGAGCTCACCATCCCAGCGCAGTATGGGTGTGGCAGGAGATAGTGCTCACCATCCTAGCCCAGTAAGGGTCAGGCAAGAGGTCGTGCTCACCATCCTAGCCCAATAAGGATCAGGCAGGGGTCGTGCTCACATCCTAGTCCAGTAATGGTGTTTTAGGGGGTTGTGCTCACCATCCCAGCCCAGTAAGGGGTTAGTAGGAGAGCGTGCTCACCATCCTAGCCCAGTAGAGTCAGGCATGAGGTCGTGCCCACCATCCTAACCCCATAAGTGTCAGGTAGGAGGCCGTGCTCACCATCTTAGCCCTGTAAAGATCAGGTAAGAGGTCGTGCCCACAATCCTAGCGCTGTAAGAGTTAGGCAGGAGATCGTGCTCACCATCCTACCCCTGGAAGGGTCAGGCAGGATGTCGTGCCCACCATCCTTACCAGTAAGGGTCAGGCAGGAGGTCGTGCTCACCATCCCAGCCCAGTAAGGGTTAGGCAGGAGGTCGTACCCATCATCCTAGCCCAGTAAGGGTCAGGCAGGAGGTCATGTTCACCATCCCTGCCCAGGAAGGGTAAGGCAAGAGGTCGTGCTCACCATGCTAGCCCAATAAGGGTCAGAAAAGGAGGTCCTGCTCACAATCCTAGCCCAGTAAGGGTGTTGTAGGGGTCGTGCTCACCATCCCAGCCCTGTAACGGAGTGGTGGGAGGGCGTGCTTACCATCCTAGCCCTGTAAGGGTGTGGTAGAAGGTCCTGCCCACCATTCTAGGCCAGTAATGGTCAGGCAGGAGGTCGTGCCCACCATCATAGCCCAGTTAGGTTCAGGCAGGAGGTCGTGCTCAACATCCCTGTCCAGTAAAGGTGTGGTGGAGGTCGTTCCCACAATCAAAGCCCAATAAGGTTCAGGCAGGACGTCGTGCCCACCATCCTAACCCAGTAAGTGTAAGGTAGGAGGTCGTGTTCACCACCCTAGCCCTGTAAGGGTCGTGCAGGTGGTCGTGCCCATCATTATTGCGCAATAAAAATCAGGCAGGTCGTGCTCACCATCCTAGCCCAGTAAGGGTCTGGTAGGAGGTCCGTACCCACAATTCCAGACCAGTAAGGGTCAGACAGGAGGTCGTGCCCACTATAGTAGCCCAATAAGGGTCAGGTAGGAGGTCCTGCCCACTATCCTAGCCTAGTCAGGATCAAGTAGGAGGTCGTGCTCACCATCCTAGCCCAGTAAGGATATGGTAAGAGGTAGTGTCCACCATTCTAGCCCTGTAAGTGTCAGGCAGGAGGTCGTGCCCACCATCCTGGCCCAGTAAAGGTCACGCAGGAGGTCGTGCTCACCATCCTAGCCCAGAAAGGGTCAAGCAGGAGGTTGTGGGTACCATACTAGCCCAGTAAGTTTGTGGTAGGAGGTCGTGCCCACCATCCTAGCCCAGTAAGGGTTAGGGAGAAGGTTGTCCTCACCATCCTAGGCCAATAATGGTCAGGCAGGAGGTCGTGCCCACTATCATAATCCAGTAAGTGTCAGGTAGGAGGTCGTGCTCACCATCCTAGCCCTGTAAGGGTCATGCAGGAGGTCGTGCTCACTATCCTAGCCCAGTAAGGGTCTGGTTGGAGGTCGTGCCCACAATCCCAGACTAGTAAGGGTCAGGCAAGGAGGTCGTGCCCACTATCCTAGCCCAGTAAGGGTCAGGTAGGAGGTCCTGACCACCATCATAACTTAGTCAGGACCAGGTAGGAGGTCGTGCTCACCATTCTAGCTCAGTAAGGGTATGGTAAGAGGTTGTACCCACCATCCTAGCCCAGTGAAGGTCACGCAGGAGGTCATGCTCACCATTCTAGCCCAGAAAGCGTCAGGCAGGAGGTTGTACGTACCATACTAGCCCTATAAGGTTGTGGTAGGAGGTCGTGCCCACCATCCTAGCCCAGTAAGGGTTAGGGAGGAGGCTGTCCTCACCATCCTAGGCCAGTAAGGGTCAGGCAGGAGGTCGTGCTCACCATAATAACCCAGTAAGGGTCAGGCAGGATGTCGTACTCACCAACCTAGCCTAGTAAGGGTGTTGTGGGAGGTCGTGTTCACCATCCTAGCCTAGTAAGGGTGTGGTAGGAGGGCGTGCTCGGCATCCTACCCAGTAAGGGTCAGGTAGGAGGTCGTGCTCACCATCCTATTCCAAGAAGGGTGTTGTAGGAGGTTGTGCTCACCATCCTAGCCCAGTAAAGGTCAGGCAGGATGTCGTCCTCACCATCCCTAACCTGTAAGGGTCAGGCAGGTCATGCTCACCATCCTAGCCAGTAAGGGTCAGGCAGGAGGTCGTGCTTACCAACCTAGCCCAGTAAGGGTGTTGTAGAATGTCGTGCTCACCATCCTATCCCAGTAAGTGTCAGACAGGAAGTCGTGCTCACCATCCCTGCCAAGTATGGGTTTGGTAGGAAGGCGTGCTCACCATCCAAGCCCAGTAAGGGTGTGGTAGGTGGTCGTGCTCACCACCTAGCCCTGTAAGGGTCAAGCAGGAGGTCGAGCTCACCATCCTAGCCCAGTAAGGGTTTGGCAGGAAATCGTGCTCACCATCGTATTCCAAGAAGGGTGTTGTAGGAGGTTGTGCTCACCATCCTAGCCCAGTAAGGGGGAAGTAGGAGGGCGTGCTCACAATCCTAGCTCAGCACGGGTCAGGCACGAGGTCATACCCACCATCCTAACCCAGTTTGTGTCCGGTACGAGGTCGTGTTCACCATCCTAGCGCTGTAAAGGTCAGGCAGGAGGTCGTGCTCACAATCTTAGGCTAGAAAGGATCAGGCAGGAGGTCGTTCTTCCTATCCTACCCCTGTAAAGGACGGGCAGGAAGTCGTGCTCACCATCTTAGCCCAGTAAGTGTCAGGCAGGAGGTCGTCCTCACCATCCTAGCTCTGCAAGAGTCAGGCAGGATGTCGTGCCCATCATCCTTACCCAGTAAGTGTCAGGCAGAAGGTCGTGCTCACCATCCCACCCCAGTAAGGGTCAGGCAGGAGGTCGTGCTCACCATCCTAGCCCAGAAAGGATCAGGCAAGAGGTCGTGCTCACCATCCTAGCCCAGTAATGGTCAGGAAGGAGGTCGTGCTCACAATCTTATCCCAGTAAGGGTGTTGCAGGAAGTCGTGCTCACTATCCCAGCCCAGTAAGGGAGTGGTAGAGGGGCGTGCTTACCATCCTTGCCCAGTAAGGGTGTGGTAGAAGGTCCTGCCCACCATCCTAGCCCAGCAATGGTCAGGCAGGAGGTCCTACCCACCATCCTAGCCCAGTTAGGGTCAGGCAGGAGGTCGTGCTCAACATCCCTGTCCAGTATAGGTGTGGTGAAAGGTCGTGCTTACCATCCTAGTCGAGTAAGGGTGTGGTAGGAGGTCGTGCTAACCACCTAACCCAGTAAGGGTCAGGCAGGAGGTCGTGCTCACCATCCCAGCCCAGTAAGGGTGTGGTAGAAGGTCGTGCTCACCATGCTAGCCAAGTAAGGGCTAGGCAGGCGGTCGTGCTCACCATTCCAGCAGAAAGGGTACGGCAGGAGGTCATCCTCATCATCCTAGCCCAGTACGGGTTAGGCAGGAGGTCGTCCTTACCATCCTAGCCCTGTACGGGTGTTGTAGAAGGTCGAGCTCACCATCTAATCCCAGTAAGGGTGTGGTAGGAGGTCGTGCTCACCAAGCTAGCTCAGTAAGGATGAGGCTGGAGGTCATGCTCACAATCCCAGCTCGGGAAAGATGTGGTTGAAGATCGTGCTCACCATCCTAGCCAAGTAAAGGTCAAGCAGGAGGTCGTTCTGACTATCCTAGCCCAGTATGGGTCAGGCAGGAGGTCGTTCCCACCATCCTAGCCAAGTAAGGGTGTTGTAGGAGGTCTTCCTCACCATCCCAGTCCGGTAAGGGTGTGGTAAGATGGCGTGTTCACCATCCTAATCCAGTTAGAGTCAGACAGGAGGTCGTCTTCACCATCCTAGCCCTGTAAGGATCAGGTAGGAGGTTGTCCTCACCATCCTAGCCCAATAAGGATCAGGCTGGAGGACGTCCTCACCATCATAGAACAGCAAGGGTGTGGTAGGAGGTCGTACCCACAATCCTAGCCCAGCAAGGGTCAGGCAGATGGTCATGTCAACCGTCCTAGCCCAGTGAGGATGTAGTAGGAGGTCGTGCTCACCATACCAGCCCTGTAAGGGTCAGGCAAGAGGTCGTCCTCACCATCCTTGCCCAGTACTGGTCATGCAGGAGGTCGTGCTCACCATCCTAGCCCAGTAAGGGTGTTGTGGGAGGTTGTGCTAACCATCCTATTTCAGTAAGGGTGTGGTAAGAGGGCGTGCTCGCCATCCGAGCCCAGTGAGAGTCAGGCAGGAGGTCGTCCTCACGATTCTAGCCCTTTAAGGGTGAGGTAGGAGGTCCTCCTAACATCCCAACCCAGTAAGGGTCAGGCTGGAGGTCGTGCTCACTATACTAGCCCAGTAAGGGTGTGGTAGGAGGCCGTGCGCACCATCCCAGCCCAGCAAGGGTGTGGTAGGAGGTCTTGCTCACAACCTAACCCAGTAAGGGTCAGGCAGGAGGTTGTGCTCACCATCTTAGCCAAGTAAGGATGTTGTAGAAGGTCGTATTCACCATCCCAGCCCAGTAAGGGTGTGGCAGGATGGCGTCAGGCAGGAGTTCGTCCTTACGATCCTAGCCTTATAAAGGTCAGGGTTGGAGGTCGTCCTCACCATTTCAGCCCTGTAAGGGTCAGGAAGGGGGTCGTTCTCACCATCCTAGCCAAGAAATGATCATGTTAGAGGTCGTGCTCACCATCATAGAACAGTAAGGGTATGGTAGGAGGTCGTAGCAATCATCCTAGCCCAGTAAGAGTCAGGCAAAAGGTCGTGCCAACCGTCCTAGCGCAATGATGTGGTAGGAGGTCGTACTCACTATACCAGCCCTGTAAGGGTCAGGCAAGAGGTCGTCCTCACCATCCTTACCCAGTAATGGTCAGGCAGAAGGTCGTGCTCACCATCCTAGCCCAGTAAGGGTGTTGTGGGAGGTTGTGCTTACCATCTCAGCCCTGCAAAGGTGTGGTAAGAGGTAGTGCTCACAACCTAACCAAGTAAGGGTCAGGCAGGAGGTCGTGCTCCCCATCCTAGCCCAGTAAGGGTCAGGCAGGAGGTCGTGCTCCCCATCCTAGCCCAGTAAGGGTGTGGTAGGAGGTCGTGCTCACTATTCCAGCCCAGTAAAGGTGTGTTAGCAGGGAGTGCTCACCATCCTAGTCCAGTAAGAATCAGGAAGGAGGTCGTCCTTACAATCCTAGCCTGTAAGGGTGAGGAAGGAGGTCGTCTTAACATCCTAGCCCAGTAAGGGTCATGCTTGACGTCGTCGTGCTCACTATCCTAGCCCGGTAAGGGTGTGGTAGGAGGTCGTGCTCACCATTCCAGCCCAGCAAGGGTGTGGTAGGAGGTCGTGCTCACAACCTAACCAAGTAAGGGTCAGACAGGAGGTTGTGCTCACCATTCCAGCCCAGTAAGGGTGTGGTAGGAGGTCGTGCTCACCATACTAGCCTAATAAGGATCAGGCGGGAGGTGGTGTTCACCATCCCAGCCCAGTATGGGTGTGGTAGGAGGTCGTGCTCGCCATCCTAGTCCAGTAAGGGTCAATCAAGAGGTCATGCTCACCATCCTAGCCCAGTAAGGGTCAGGCAAGAGGTCGTGCCCATCATCCTACCGCAGTAAGAACCAAGCAGGAGGTCGTGCTCACCATCCTGGTCCAGTAAAGGTATGGTAGGAGGTAGTGCCCACCATTGTAGCCCAGTAAGGCTTAAGCAGGATGTCGTGCCCACTATCCTAGACCAATAAGGGTCAAGCAGGAGGTCATATTCACCATCCTAGCCCAGTAAGTGTCAGACATGAGATCATTCTCACCATTCTACACCTGAAATGGTCAGGCAAGAGGTTGTGCCCACCATCCTAGCCAAGTAAGGGTCAGGCAGGAGGTCGTGCCCATAATCCTAGCCCAGTAGAGATCAGGCAAGAGGCCGTGCTCACCATCCTATCCCAAAAAGGGTCAGGTAGGATGTCGTGCTTACCATACTAGCCCAGTAAGGCTGTGATAGGAGGTGGAGGTCGTGCTCACCATCCTAGTCCAGTAAGGGTCAGGGAGGAGGTTGTCCTCACCATCCTAGCCCAGTAAGGGTTAGGCAGGAGGTTGTACTCACCATCCTAGCCCTGTGAGGGTCAGGCGGGAAGTCGTGCCCACCACCCTTGCAAAGTAAGGTTTAGGCAGAGGTCGTGCTCAACATCCCAGCCCAGTACGACTCAGACAGGAGGTCGTCCTCACCATCCTTGCCCAGAAACGGTCAGGCAGGAGGTCGTCCTTATCATCCTAGTCCAGTAAGGGCCAGGCAGGAATCGTCCTCACCATCCTAGCCCAATAAGGGTCAGGAAGGAGGTCGTCCTCACCATATTAGCCCTCTAAAGGTCAGGCAGGATATTGTGCCCACCATCCTAGCCCAGTAAGGGTCAGGGAGAAGGTTGTCCTCCCCTTCCTAGCCCAGTAAGGGTCAGGCAGGAGGTCGTGCTCACCATCCCAGCCCAGTACAGCTCAGGCAGGAGGTCTTCCTCACCATCCTTGCCCAGAAACGGTCAGGCAGGAGGTCGTCCTCATCATCCAAGTCCAGTAAGGGCCAGGCAGGAGGTCGTCCTCACCATCCTAGCCCAGTAAGGGTCAGGAAGGAGGTCGTCCTCACAATCCTAGCCCTCTAAAGGTCAGGCAAGAGATCGTGCCCACCATCCTCGCCCAGTAAGGGTCAGGGAGGAGGTTGTTCTCCCCATCCTAGCCCAGTAAGGGTCAGACAGGAGGTCGTCCTCACCATTCTAGCCCTGTGAGGGTCAGGCAGGAGATCGTGCCCACCATCCTAGCCCAGTGAGGGTCAGGGAAGAGGTTATTCTCACCATCTTAGCCAAGAAATAGTCAGGCAGGAGGTCGTGCTCACCATCTTAGCCCACAAAGGGAAAGGCAGTAGGACGTGCTCACCATCCTAGCCAGGTAAATGTGTTGTAGGAGGTCGTGCTCACCATCACAGCCTAGTAAGGGTGTGGTAGGAGGTCGTGCTTACCATCCTAGCCAAGTAAGGGTCAGGCAGGAGGTCGTGCTCACCATCCCAGCCCAGTAAGGCGCAGGCAGGAGGTCATGCTCACCATCCTAGCCAGGTAAATGTGTTGTAGGAGGTCGTGCTCACCATTCCAGCTAAGTAAGGGTCAGGCAGGGGGTCGTGCTCACCATCCTAGCCCAGTACGGCTCAGGCAGGACGTCGTCCTCACCATCCTTGCCTAGAAACGGTCAGGCAGGAGGTTGTCCTCATCATCCTAGTCCAGTAAGGGCCAGGCAGGAGGTCCTCCTCACCATCCTAGCCCAGTGAGGGTCAGGAAGGAGGTCGTCCTCACCTTCCTAGCCCTCTAAAGGTCAGGCAGGTGATCGTGCCCACCATCCTAGCCCAGTAAGGGTCAGGGAAGAGGATGCCCTTCCCATCCTAGCCCAGTAAGGATCAGGCAGGAGGTCGTGCTCACCATCCCAGCCCAGTACGGCTCAGGCAGGAGGTCGTCCTCACCATCCTTGCCCATAAACGGTCAGGCAGGAGGTCGTCCTCATCATCCTAGTCCAGTATGGGCCAGGCAGGAGGTCGTCCTCACCATCCTAGCCCAGTAAGGGTCAGGAAGGAGGTCATCCTCACCTTCCTAGCCCTCTAAAGGTCAGGCAGGTGATCGTGCCCACCATCCTCGCCCAGTAAGGGTCAGGGAGGAGGTTGTCCTCCCCTTCCTAGCCCAGTAAGGATCAGGGTGGAGGTCGTCCTCGCCATCCCAGTCCAGTACGGCTCAGGCAGGAGGTCGTCCTCACCATCCTTGCCCAGAAACGGTCAGGCAGGAGGTCGTCCTCATCATCCTAGTCCAGTAAGGGCCAGGCAGGAGGTCGTCCTCACCATCCTAGCCCAGTAAGCGTCAGGAAGGAGGTCATCCTCAGCATCCTAGCCCTCTAAAGGTCACCCTAGCCCAGTAAGGGTCAGGGAGGAGGTTGTCCTCCCCATCCTAGCCCAGTAAGGATCAGGCAGGAGGTTGTGCTCACCATCCCAGCCCAGTACGGCTCAGGCAGGAGGTCTTCCTCACCATCCTTGCCCAGAAACGGTCAGGCAGGAGGTCGTCCTCATCATCCTAATCCTGTAAGGATCATTTAGGTGGTCGTTCTATCCAACCTAGCCCAGTAAAGGGTCAGGCAGGAGGTTGTGCTCACCATCCTAGCCCTTTAAGGGTCAAGCAGGTGGTCATGCTCACCATCCTAGCCCAGTAAGGGTCAGACAGGAGGTAGTACTTACCATACTAGCCCAGTAAGGTTGTGGTAGGTCGTGCTTACCATAATAGCCCAGTAAGGTTGTGGTAGGAGGTCGTGCTCACCATCCTAGCCCAGTAACGGTCAGGTAGGAGGTCATCCTCACCATCCTAGGCCAGTAAGGGTAAGGGAGGAGGTTGTCGTCACCATCCTAGCCCAGTAATGGTCAGGCAGGAGGTCATCCTCAGCATCCTAGCCCAGTAAGGGTCAGGTAGGAGGTCTTCTTCATCATCCTTGCCCAGTAAGGGTCAGGGAGGAGGGTGCCTTCACCATCCTAGCCCAGTAAGGGTCAGGGAGGAGGGTACCCTCACCATCCTAGCCCAGCAAGGGTCAGGCAGGATGTCGTGCTCACCATCCTAGCCCAGTAAAGGTCAGGGAGGAGGTCATCCTCAGCATCCTAGCCCAGTAAGGGTCAGGTAGGAGGTCGCCCTCACCATCCTTGCCCAGTAAGGGTCAGGGGAGAGGGTACCCTCACCATCCTAAACCAGCAAGGGTCAGGCAGGATGTCGTGCTCACCATCCTAGCCTAGTAAAGGTCAGGGAGGAGGTTGCCCTCACCATCCTAGCCCAGTAAGGGTCAGGCAGGAGGTCGTCCTCACCATCTTAGCCCAATAAAGGTGTTTTAGGAGGTCGTACTCATAATCTCAGCCCAGTAAAGGGTGTGATAGGAGGCCGTGCTCACCACCTAACCTAGAAGAGGTCAGGCAGGAGGTCGAGCTCACCATCCCAGCCCAATAAGGGTGTGGTAGGAGGTCGTGCTCACCATGGTATCCCAATAAGGGTCAGGCAAGGGTCGTGCTCACCATCTCAGCCCAGTAAATTGTGGTAGGAGGTCGTGCTCACCATCCTAGCCCAGTAAGGGTCAGGTAGGAGGTCGTCCTCTCCATTCTAGCCTAGTAAGGGTCAGGGAGGAGGTTGTCCTCACCATCCCAGCCCAGTAAGGATCATGCAGGATGTCGTGCCCACCATCCTAGTCCAGTAAGTGTCATGCAGGAGGTCGTGCTGACCATCCTTGCCCAGTAAAGGTCAGGCAGGAGGTCTTGCTCACCATCCCAGCCCAGTAAGGGTCGTCGGGGAGGAGGTCGTCGTGCTCACCTGGACCAGGATCTCCGTCGCTCGCGGCTCCAGGTCGGTGCGGCCCAGGATGGCGTAGGGCAGCAGGTACATCACCTCCCCCGTGTACCCGGCCGCCACAGCCATGCCGTCCCCAGCGCGCCTGCAACACACGACACACACTCTCTCAGCTCAGCCCAGCTCCACCTCGCTATACATGGCGCTAAAATAGGGGTTCAATTGCCCCTAGTACAACACATGTAGATCTCAAATGGCCCTTATTTAGTTTAAACGCAGAAGTACGGTACATAATACATTACTTGCCTATATGTCCCTCGACTAGTCTGGTTCTGTGAGACCATCCTTCTAAATAGCTTTGAACTGAATGTCATCGAAATAAATTACTGGTTTTCTTCCTCTCAATTTCTTTGGGATCACAAATCCCTAACAGTCTACACTCAACACTCTATTGACCTCTAGTTTACCGTCACAATCTCGTGTAACGACATTTAAGACGTCCATCTCCTAGCCAGCCAGCAAATGATGGTATCATCCCTATGTATTTTCAACTAAGTTCCTGTTCACGTCCAGCCTGCCTTACCAACCTCAATATCTAAGCCTGGCTTCCTCTTCCACCTCCTCTCCATTCCTTCAAGCTACTCTGCTGATCCTCTCATTCTCTCAATTCCCTCTTGACTCATCTCCATTCTAACTTTTACCCACGACTGGGAAGCCTTCTCGTGACCTTGAATTAATATCGGGCAGAGATACGCAAAGCAACTGATTTCCGGGTCACGTCATCGTACGCAAAGGTCATACTGCCGTTGTCAGGGTGGTTCAAGATGGCGATTTACGCAATCCAAGGACCATATAACAGAAACGCACGTATTCACATTTATTTACTCGCTCTCCAAACACAACATAATTTGTACTTTTAACATTTCATCCCATTAATAAACCCATTATACCTTTCATGACCCCCATTATTCCCCTTATGGCTCAATTAGTAACATTAATCACTACTGTTCTAACAAACAAGATGTCATAATCAAAAGTAATTAGGAGTTATAAACGTAACACAACTCCATGTAAATGCTTCATACGCAGTTTATAACTAACTCTATAGGAAAGAGAAGTAAAAACGGTTAATCTAACTTTATCCACAACACTAAATAATCAGACATTACTGAAAATAACTTTTACATTTACGAAAATAACTTACGAACACAATTCACAGATAAAAATAATCTACTACTCTATATCTTTTTTCAAATATTTCTCTTTATCCTAAAGTTTATCTGATCATTTACAATAGTACAATCTTCTTTTGGGAAAATATCCTTTAAAATCAAGTTTGTATTAACAGAAAACAAAAAGTAGGGGGAGAGATAGGAAATCCTCTCCTCTTGTATTATCAATTCACAACAGAAGCAGAAACAAGACGCTTACTCGCCTGGCCCAGATATACGTCCTCGCTACGATTGGAAAACAGCAGACAGCTCAAGAAAAAAAAATAAAATATGTAAAAAACATAACATCACTTTCCTGATAAGAGAAATAATCTACTTTCTGATATACTTGTAACATCTGGGGCTGTTCTTGTAACAGACTGTACGGGTTCGATGCTGTTGTGGCGCCGACCTGCAACTTGGTGACGAGGGATCTCAAGTGGCAGATGACGGTGGCGGCAAGAAAGATTAACACACACACACACACACACACACACACACACACAAAAATGCTACTGTTTAGTTTATGTAAAATAGCTGGTACGTTTGAACACCGAAATCTCAAAATTCATTCCTGTACCGAAGCCCAAACCATAATTTTGTAGATAATATATATATATATATATATATATATATATATATATATATATATATATATATATATATATATATATAGTACCGTGATCATGTAATCAAATAGGAAAATGCAACCAATGGGGTGTAATCACTAAGGAATAGAGTACCAACTGTGCAAACGTGAATTATACATGCAGACATGATAGAAAAACGTGTCATTCAGCATTCATTAGCATCAGTGAAAATACATTTTATCAAATTAATCAATACATAAATTTCAACAAGTTAAACTACCTATAAATAATCCGAATTTAATCTCTAGTATATAAAAAAGAAAATTCAACAATGCAAAATTGGTTACAGTACTGGACACTCAAAATTATAGCTTTAAATGATACACTAATTGATTTCGATTATATATATATATATATATATATATATATATATATAATCAGAAATTTCTTCTGGCATATAAAACAGAATCCTTTGAAAAATTAGTTCCTAGCAATTAATGTTTATATCTAATAAAGAAAAACTTAATACAAATGCGTTCGTTAAAAAGATGAAAAATATAACAGTTAATGTTGTTACTATAGCTTTAAAGTCCTCAACCTTCTAACTAAGAATAGACATGCAATGACAGGATAAATGGTCTCAGAATTATTTCAGACACCTGAAAAAAAAAAAAAAAAAAAAATACATATATATATATATATATATATATATATATA
>JAYMFT010368359.1:0-21989 GCA_038088735.1 Panulirus argus
AGAAAAGACATGGTACATGAATAAGGTTAAGAGATGGGGCAACACGAGTGTAAAAGCTCTAACCCCGTTATACACAGATTTATTATCACACACACACACACACACTCACACACACACACACACACACACACACACACGGACAGAGAGAGAGAGAGAGAGAGAGAGAGAGAGAGAGAATCTTCCAGTCGTATTGACACTGGAGGAGGGTCGGTAGCAATTATGACTTCAGTTCCGGTTGGGTAGGAAATATGCTCACGTAATGAGATTATGTCATGAAAAGAGAAAGTAGGATATGCTGTGGAACCAGTGCGGGTAAGAGGGTTGAGGCGGGTGGCGTCTGTAAGACCAGAGTGGGTAGGGAGTTGTGGTGGATGGCGTGAGGGCCGGTGAAAATGGTGCACCATGTTTATTCCCCATGTTTATTTCAGATCAGACTGTACCCCGTACCTCGATTACGATGGTACCGTCCCCGAGCACGAAGGTACACGCATCATCTTTATTTAGCACGACGTTGAGAGAGACCCGTGGGTACACTCGGCTGGCCTTATTGACCTCGTCCTTTAAGAGGGCCTAGTCAAAGGCCGCTTATTGACCTCGTCCTTTAAGAGGGCCAGGTCAAAGGCCGAGCCGGGCCGTCCTACACAGGGGGTCGTACCTTCATGTCGAGGAAAGTGAGCAGCACCAGAGTGTCGCAACTACCATCTGTCCAGACTATCTACCAGGTTGGCCTGAACCACGACCTGCAGCTATAGACTCAAGTGTCACCCAAACTGCCTCGCTGATTTATGGACACAGCGAAAGAAAAAAGAAACTGAACTCCAGCACATTCCCTGTGGCGGTGTCCCCGGCCAGATCTAATCCCCCTTTCCTCCCCTTGTTGATTCTGGGCCATCGTTCTTGACTCGCTGTGCGAAATGTGAGTTTTGGGCAACACGTAGCGAGGAGAAATATGAGGAGCCGGGAGAGCTGCCCAGGTTTTCCTCTTTCTCGACTATAGTTTCGACGAAGTCTCCCTCAGGAGAATAATTAGTATCCCGAAAAAGTCTCTGTCGAAACGAGCTGGGAAGAGAAAGTGTTCTTTGCTCTTGCTTCTCTGTTTTCCCCACACGCTGCCCCTCTGCTCATTTGTCGCTGTGGAGAGCATTCGAGCGCGAATGTCTTTTGTCACTCGACAGCGGAACGCAGCTCGCCGCCAGACCTGCTCCCCCCATACTTGTTTGGACGAGGCACTAACGGATTTACGGGAGCGTAGACACTCATGCTTTTGATATGTCTGGTATTAAAACAAAATGTGGGTTAATATTAAATTCATTTGTTGGGTAAGAATTGACGTAGGAACAGCAGTAGTTGAGTTCCTAGTGTCATGCTCTGGCAAGTTACTCAGTGGAGTATGCCATCATTATTTCAGTGGGGGAAGGCGGAAGTATGTAGGATAACGCAGTGGTAAATTACAGGAACTGATGATGAAGGCAGCCTGGCAGTAGAGAGAGCTGGGGGGTGGGGGAGTGGAGAGGACGAGGGCAATGGTGAGTTCCTCTCCCACAGGTACTCTGGGGTCGAGTGGTTTGTTAACCATAAGGATTTTTTAGGTGGTGTATGGCGTAGGGGAGTCCAGGTGGGTGACGAGGAGTTGAACGCAGGTTAGTGCTGGCAATTATGGAGTTATATCCCAATGAAATTTATGCTGGACCGGTGAACATGGCTGTTAGTAAGAAAGGCTTCTGGTCATTTGCTGTACCCTCGACGTAAGCATGATGCAGATGCGAGGACACAGTTGTAAGAACATTGAGTAAGATGTAAAGAGAAAATGAGAATTTGAAAAAAGAAAAATCGCAGTAAGTTTGATCGTATTTGAGAAGCGATCGATGACAAAGAGATCGATGGAACACGCAGCACACACAGGTGCTTCTGACAGATGTGATTGTAAGAACGATGACTCGTTACATGTGTACAGAGGAACTGTTCTCGTTGAGTAAGCTAGACCATACAGTCTCATGATAAACAGGTCCTGAGGCGTGATGGTG
The DNA here is from genome assembly GCA_038088735.1 of Panulirus argus. Lineage (NCBI taxonomy): Eukaryota > Metazoa > Arthropoda > Malacostraca > Decapoda > Palinuridae > Panulirus > Panulirus argus. Next base: position 2,025 of record JAYMFT010368359.1, read on the forward strand.
AACGGGTCAGAGTACACTCCTTCAATCATTTCAAATACCCAGCCAATCGGAATGGAAGAAGGAAAATGTCCAACTCCCTTCTCCTTGGAATTAGTGGGAAAATAAAGACATATTGAATTCAAAATATGCGATCATTCTTGGTCAGAACAATACACCTTTCAGGATGCAATGATGTCCCTCAGGCGATGGAGTTAGTAGTATTTGTCTGATGAATTGTGTGGTGTGGGCGGTGGTCCGCTTGGGGCACCACCGGTGGTGAGTGAGGCAAGCGGAATTCACTCACACCCCTGACGTGATCCGGCCTGCGCCAGATCTTGCTGGCTAGGGCCACCACACAGCACCACAGGATATATAGTCTACATTTATACTCCCTCACATTCCTTCCTACCACCGCACCAACCCACCAAGGACAGACAGGTTGCGCTGGTACGTCTGGCTGTTAATGGTTAACTCCAGTCTTTCAGCACGAGAAAGATATTTCAAAACTGGAAGCTATCTATAGAGAAAAATAATATACATTTTGGCTTCTTTTAAAAGATACTTAAAAACTTGCCCCAAGGCAAGTGTTACCCCTTTAAAACCGGCCTTGAATTCAGATGGAGAAGTAAAGGTAAGTTCATTCGCAGTGGACAGAACATTCACCAGTTTGATTTGATTTGTGTCGGTAACCCCGGCAAATTTATAGTGCACTCCCCCTTGCTCATCCTGTGAGCCGTAGCGGAAAAGGATTACAGAGGTCACAAAGGGTCTTAGTCAGACCCCCAGTGGTGTGATATGACGTAGGTTGTTACAGCGTTGAGTCATTATATGAGCTCCATTACATACATTACATAGTTTCATATGGTACGTTTTACCGTCTCAGGTGCTCGAAGAACCAGTTCTTCCCTTCATAGTTCGAGGATGTCTTTTGACTTAGACCCAGCGGCAGAAGCGTCTGGTGAGAGCTGAGAAAACGAAGACAGAAACAGCCGTAGCAAAAATAAGGACCATGTCAGCGGTTATTGTACCGGCTGAAGAATGTGGGGCTGTCGAGCTAGGTTGATGACGTTATGGAAACCCGAATTACTTACTACTGACGAGTCCTTGGCTATATACTTCAGTAGGGCCATATCCAGGCAAAGAGGAAGGTTTACGGGACCAAATTCGAGAAGAAACTCGACTTCAACTTCGGAGAACTATTACGCGAACAAAAAACCAGTACCCAACACAGGAGCAACAGTGAGTCAGGTGTAGCACGTTGTGCGCAGATGACACAGCTGACGTCTTTAATCCCTCTCACACGTCATAAGCGGCTGTTCAGTAAGTAACAGGTTCATTCGCCCTGATGCTCGCACACACACACACGCGCGCGCATTTTTCCTTTACAGTTTGCACACACCGTGATCTGCCCATCGCTGAGAGTGTGTTTATCAACGCGTCAAACCAGCTGACACCTTTTACGATCAGATGCGTCCACGGCGATGGGAAACATCACACACCAGGGGAAGAGGCCAGGCTTCCGCCAGATGCCGTCTCGCTGCGTGTGATGTTGACAGACCAATCAAGTCTACATACCCACGCTACAGTACGAGCCTCTTGATCGTGGTGGACACCATGTCGACGGGGAAGAGCCTTCCAATACGGCACACGAATCCAGGGCTGGTTACCAGCCGCACCGTCCACCACACAAATTCACCAACAGCAGCACGTGAAAATAAGATACACCAACCAAAGTGCTATCGTCAGGCAGCTAATGTGAATGGCTCTCAGATTCATTAAGTGAATCTCCATAATCCAGCATACTTTGATGTTCGTATATAAGTCACACACACACACACACACACACACACACACACACACACACACACATATATGTATATGTATGTATGTATATGATGTGATAGTTGAGGCCCGCTACTAATGAGTGAGTAGGATTTCAGTAATTTGTAAATACTTATTCAGTGGTCTGAATCACATACTTCAAATTAATTCTTCTTTGAGTATTGATGACCATGATTTACACTGTTAGGACAAATGAAATCTTTTTTTATTTAACATAGTGGCTGTAATGGTATAGCAAAAAGAGATTATTTACAATATTTTCTTCTGCACTACTTTTTAGGTTGGCCATCTTGGACTCGAACATGACCCTGACCTTACATTGTGCAGATTGTATCGCGTCATTCCAAAGCAACAGAAGTAAACACAAAGAACGTTTTTCTGCCTTTATTTGCTCAAAATATGAGGCGATTTTCTTGTGTTTCACATCATTTTTCGGGCAACCATCTTGGTTTTTAGACCGAAAATGTATTTCAGTCTTTACTGGGTCAAAATTTATGCCTGTTGTCATATTTCACTCTCTGAAACTTACCATATGAACCTGTGTAACGTATGTAATGAAACATCCACATGAATCAACTTTTGTAACAACCTATGTAATATCGACCCACTGGGGGAGTCTTGACTGAGGCCCTTTGTGACCTCTGTAATCCCTTTTGCGCTACCGCTCACAGGATGAGCATGAGGTGCACAATGAATCTGCCGAGGTTACCGGCACAAATCAGTCAATCTCATCTGTGTGTCGGCCGCCTTGAACTCGTCTCTCTGGTGGAGCTATCCCACACTTTTTCCCAGTACACGGAAGCGAAATTCCTTTCAAATCCATCGCTCAAGTCGAAGATCGTCAAACCTCGTTCAGCACAAACATTGGCCAAGGCAGCAGCAGCAGCAGCATTAATATAAACCACTATCGCACACCCACCAGTTCCTCCGGCTGCATCAGACGGCTGGGTAAGAAAAGAAAGCTGAAAGAAATCTCTGACTCCGAGTTCGTAAAGCCGGAGAGAGACAGGAGCATCGGGAAGGGCACGGTGGGTCAGTAGAAGAGCGCGGAACTGCACACAGTGAGGGTGTAGCTGGCCAGAGTGAGTCAGCCCTCGGGGGGAGAGAGCCCTGTGTGTATAGTGCATGTATCGTGCAGGGATCGCCTTACGCAGGGAAGGGAGGAGGGAGGGAAGGTGGTTGTGTAGCGTGTGTGTGTGTTTGTGTGTGTGTGTGTGTGCACGACTAGGAGGGAATCAATGTCTATTGACCGAGAATATTTAAGGAATCAGACGGGATGATTCACTACGTATGTGAGGGAGTCTTTAAGTGCGTGCGGGGTTAAGGATAACGCTGTGGGAGTCGCACGGACGCATCTGTTGCAACGGGTGCAGTGGAGATCTGGGTCTTCCCAGGCTATTGACGGCAGAGCCACTACTGTGCCGGACAAGTGACGTTGAGTCCATAAATTTTGCCCAACTTTTTGATGTTTTTTATTTTACAAGTTACTACAAAAGCGTTGCTGCGGTGTAGGTCAGGCAGGACGGGTCCTGCGGGTGTTGGTGGACGGGACACACACACACACACTGCTGCAACTCGAGCCTCGGACGTTTGTTGCTAACCCACCAATATTCTCCTCCTTCGCAACACATGCATGTCATGTGGTCGTCGTTTTTAGCGCCCTCGCTCGTCGCACTGGGCTAAAACGCTGTCAGATGTTGCTTGTGGGAAGGCACGAGACGAACGCCTGCGTGGAGGGCGTTAAGGGTCACAGCAGCAGTGCTTGCGCGTTCCTTCTTCTTCTTCTGCTGTTGTATCGAGGAGGCCCTCCGTCCCAGGAGGGAGGGTCAAGGGGACGGTGGCGAAATCGGTGGCAAGCGAGACTTTTTTGTTGCTCCGACACACGATTCGTGTTTCTGTTTTTTATTTCTTTGGAAATTGGAGTCTGTGACTAGCGCTCAGGGGGCCGCAAGGGAGGAGGAGGTAGGCCGCCGGATTCAGGGAGGTGTGTGTGTGTGTGTGTGTGTGTGTGTGTGTGTGTATTGGCTACAGCTGTTGAACCTGTTTCCTGGTTGAAATGCATGGCATAACTTCTGCTTTGGACCGAGAAATAGCGAAAACAGACAGAAACACAGGTGGGGGCAGACAGAGGAGCGACAGGGGATTTAACACAAACAAGATTCCCTCCGTCACTTCGGATGGAAAGTGATAGAATGTTTCCTTCGTACTTTACTCTCAGTGAAGCGTTAGGACGGGAGTAGAGGTGACCGAATCACGGTGTTGCTGTACCCATGACTAAGGAGAAAGCCGGTGGTACTCTGGTCTGTTGCCTGGTGGCGCTTGTGTCGTTCACCTTTACCTTTGGTGAGTGGGGCAGCCTGGGACGTTCATTGCCGGACTTTACCAAAAGTATTTCGGGGAGATCGGTGTTGAGTGTCGGGAAACGTCGTTGTTCTGGTGTGTGTGTGTGTGTGTGTGTGAGGCGAGAGGCGTGTGACATCATCCCTCAGCTGTGTAGGCTTGGTTCCGCTGGTTAGGAATGCCTGAAGCCAGTCTTACAAGGAAATGCGTATTCCGTACCGATGGATCTTCGATGCGCCATTCTTGAAGTGGTTCTCTCTCGTAACCCGCGGCGTTGTATTACATAGCTCACCGGTGTACTTGCAAAATGAATCAGTTATTTTTTTTTGTGTGTGTGTGTCGTTGGCTGGTGGGCAGCGGAGACATTCCTGGGTGGTGAGGCCAGAGGTGGACGTCATTCCTGGAGCACCTGAGCCGGAGGAAAAACTGGTAGTGCAGCCTGTAATGGTCGGGCAGGGGCGGGGCGGACCCGACCCGACCCGAACCCCTCCCTCCCTCCCTCCCACCACCGCCACCACCTGGTGCAATGAATGACTTTATGGAGCGCCCGGTAACACGGGGCCCCTTCACACAGACTCACGTACGGTACTTAAACCGTTTTTTAATCGTTCGGTCATCGCAATCTGCAGAGTTAGGTTGGGTTTTTAGTGTTGGATTTTTGTATTGTTAACGTCGTTTGTACTGTTCGTCTCAGGGTTGGCATGACTCCTGACTGGAGGATGCTCGAGGGTGGAGTGTGAGCCGAACGTGATCACTGGACTTACTCGAGGCAACACACACACACACTGACCCCGTAGGTGCGGCTTTTGAGAGGTGGAACTGTGAGCCGTCCAAGACGCTGGACGCACTGAAGGCAACGCTCATACTGACATTCTCGTGTTTGCCTACCCAGGAAATTTCGTATGGCAGCACTATAGCTGACAGCTAGAGACGCATCACGAAAATACCGACCCTCGGGCAATTACGCTGTTCATGTCTAGCACTGTCTTCGTCACTACATACACATACACGTACATACATACACTGACACACATATACACGCTCATATACGCGAAAATACATACACACCCCAAAAAAAAAAAAGACGGCACTGGCCTGGCCCCAACACGTGATAGCAATGGGCAGGCCCTAACACATGGTGGAAGTGACCAGGCCCTAACACGTGGCAGGAATAGCCTGACCCCAACACGTGGCACAGTAGCCAGGCCCAAGCACGTAGCACAGTGGCTAAGCTCCAGCACGTGGCAGAAGTGGCCAGACCCCAGAGCATGGCAGGAATAGTCAGGCAGGCACTTGCGCACAATTGGCCAGGTCCCAGCACGTGGTGGCAATGTCCAGGCCCCAAAACGTGGCAGCGGAGCCAGATCCCAATACGTTACACGGATTAGAGGCACCAACACGTGACACAGTGGCCAGACCCCAACACGTAGCAGCAGTGGCCAAGACCCAACACATGACAACAGTGACAAGGTTCCAACACATGGCAACGGTGGCCAGGCCCCAACAGGAGATATAAGTGACCAAGCCCCACCGGAAGACAGTACTGGCCAGGCCCCCACCAGGAGATAGCAGTAGCCAGGACACACCATGAGACAGTAGTGGCCAGGCCCTATTAGAAGACAGTGGAAGTCAGGCCCCGCCAGAAGACAGTAGTGGCCAGGCCCTATTAGGAGACAGAGGAAGCCAGGCCCCGCCAGAAGACAGTAGTGGCCAGGCCCCACACCAGGAGACAGTAGTGGCCAGGCCCCACACCAGGAGACAGTAGTGGCCAGGCCCCTACATGGCATAACAAAGGAAGGTGTAGCCACACGTAACCCAGTACCCGGAACCAAGCCAGGCTCTGTTTTAATCCTGCATCAAAGGGACGACCCCGACACCTGGGGTCTTGACTCAGACCGTCAGGACGAGACAACACCTGTGAACGACCTCTACCCAAAGGAACGACTTGATACCCGGGACTCTGATTCAGTTAGTGTTGACGACAACACGCCACCAGCAGTGTCTGCATCCCAGACACACCAACACTTGAAGCTCACACGACACCCCATTCCCTCCCAGGGTCGGTCCCGTGTGAGTTCGAATCCTGGGCGCAGCAGTCGGCCCACACCCAGCGCAGATGTTCATCCTCCCCTCTGGGTCGATATATGGCATAGGCTGGTGTGTATGTGTGTGTGTGTGTGTGTGTATATATCCATACATGCGTGTAAAAGAAATGGTACACATACAAAGGTAGGAGACGGGGCAACACGAGTGTAAAATTATCTCTTTCCGTAACACACACACACACACACACACACACAACACATGGTTGATGAAATTCAACCCGAGTAAATGTAATTAGGATGGGACGTAGCGAATGAAAGTCTCGACATGAATATCATCATCGAGCAAGAAATAAGCTGCAGGAATCTGTGTGTGTGTGTGTGTGTGTGTGTGTGTGAGAGAGAGAGAAAGGGGAGCCGACATTATCCCTAACCTTTCGCCGCTTTAGGAGGACAGTAAAGGAGACAAACTGTCTGGTCTCAAACATTAGGATTGTATTCACGCGCATGGGTAAGGAAAGAGACAGCGGACCTCCTCACACCACACATTTAAGCCAGATCTAGAGTCTTGTGTCTCAGATTTGGTCACCTCGCGCGAAGGGGGGGAACCGAGAACTTATACGGAAGTTTTCAAGAGAAGGACAACAAAGATGGTACCAGAGACATGGGAGCTGAGTGGCAAAGGAAAAGGAAGAGGCCTTACATTTTTCTTTTATTGAAGAGAGTAGAGTAAGGGGTGACCTGATCACAATCCTTTAAGTATCAAGCCAGATTATTTAGACAGTGAACAGATCCCGGACAACTTGATATTAAATTAAGTAAGAATCTTGTTGGAAAAGACGTAAAGAACTAGTTTTTTTTTTTTTTTTTTCAGTACAGTCAGGCTAAGGGATTTATGGGGAAGAACTGCTGAGGATAATGTAAGGATGTGTGAGGAAACGAACAACAACTCCAGAAGTGTTTTCACAGTGGAAGACAACATAACCCCCGATTCAGGCCTTAGGGCAGTGTGGAAGGTAGGTAGGAACCAGTGTGGAGGACAGGGAGGAGCCAGTTTGGAGGGCATGGAGGAACCAGTGTGGAGGACAGGCAGGAACCAGTGTGGATGCCAGGGGGAGCCATTGTGGAAGGCAGGCAGGAACCATTGTGGAGGGCAGATGGGAACTAGTCTGGAGGTCAGGCAGGAACCATTGTGGAGGACCTGGGAGGAACCAGTCTGGAGGGCAGTGAGGAGCCATTGTGGAGGACAGATGGGAACCAGCGCGGAGGTCAGGGAGGAGCCAGTGTGGAGGGCAGTACACGCACCGCTCCAGAAATCGTGACCGGTCCCGCTTAAGAGTATATACCGTGGGTGCAGGATATACTTACGGAATATTTATGGTCGGGATCCGTGGCATGTAGTACCAGTGTGGCCTGCCGGCGGGCTCTGCCTCACGTACAGCATCTCTTACTTCCCGTCTTGGCAGCGCCCAATCCCGCAGCGGTTTCTCTTAACAACAGCCATGCTTAACCGTTCCCCGTCCTCTCCATACATTGCCCAGACTCCCCTTGCAGCAGCCGGGTTGTGCTGTGGACTCCACTCTCTTGCACAAACCACGCCTCTCTCATCACTCTTCAGGTTGAACACTACTCTCTCAGTCACATAGCTGGGGTGATGTTATTTATTTATTTATTTATTTATAACTACCATGGGACAGATTTCTGTGAAAGAGTCCTGGTGTTACTCAGGACCTTTCTAAAGGCTCCTGCAGCCCAAAGCTGCGCTACCTGCAGAAGCAGGGAAACGTGGACTCCTGTGGAGTGACGAGTTCATTGACGAGAGTGTACTACTCTCAGTGATACAGCCTCGCTAAGGGTGATTTTTCACTCGCTGCGTAACCTCGAACAGGCGGAGTCTGGTAACACCTTCATTATATATATATATATATTTATATATATGTGTGTGTGTGTGTGTGTATGGATAATATTGATTAATTGCTTTAATATTAACATTAGCATTTACGTCATTGCTAGTAATACCCCATGTTTAATATCGGACATCAACTTGATAACGTCAAGCGGCACAACTGGTGGACATAACGCACCAAGTGGTCCATTGATTTCTTCGTATATTTTTTTCTGTGTGTGTGTTAGGATAAAATTAGCATGGCTGCTGCTTCTGCCCGCCTGACCTTCAGCCGGAAGGAACGTTCGGTTCTGCTCTTTGTCTTCTCTGCCACGCGAACGAGAGGAAGATATATTGTTCTCACTCCCAGCACTGCAGTTAGTACCCGGCTTGCTGCTGTTCAGCAACGCAGACCAGCAAACGCAAACAGCGGCTGTAGACATCTCCGTAGGGCACGTCACCGCCTTCGCACGTCAGCTGCAAGGAGACGACTGTACACCTGCATGAATGTCTCTGTAATGCCTGCGTGCGTGCATGCCTGTCATGCTAACTGTGCCAAGGTGACGAGGCAGATACCCTGAGAGCCACAGGCTCGAGAGAACGGTTGTTTAAACATGTCTCTCCCACACTCCACAAGGCCTCTCTTTCTATCTCTCTCATTCTCGATGAACTGGCCGCTGGCACCAGTGTTTGGGAACAGTAGATGGTTAACTGTTGTCGGTTCCAGTCCTTGTGGCAACGAGGAGTTAACAACGGCCATTGAGATGTCTCGTTGCTTGTGGAAGGAGGACGAGACGAGACTGGGACAGCATCAGGGTGCTGCACAGAGGGACCTCAGTGTGTCCTATGTCCTCACCCTCGCCTTCGGCTGTGGCCTCCTGCTCATGCACTAGAGTCAGCCGATCGCCCGGTAATAATTTTAATATCTTGATTTTTACGTTTATCTTTGATTTTCTGTCTTTCATGTTTCAGTTATATGCATATATTTTTTTCTCTCTTATTTTCAGGTGAGTATGTTGGTTTGCTCTGAGCTCAGCAGGAAGTGTGAGTACTCCGTTCGCTTTAGTTAGGCTGGGCCATCTCTTGTCTGTCTGCTTTTGACTTGATGAGATTAGTTGTGAGTGGGATACGTATTTAGTATTTTAGGGGAGCATGTGATAGAGCATGTGATACGAGCGTGTAGTTACTAGTGGGGGGGGGGGGTGAGGGGACACGCTCCCCATACACAGTTACACACACACACACACACATTGGATGCATAAGCAGTGCTCAGCCTTCTTCTGCTTCACCATCATTGTCTTGCTTGTGTGTGTATCAGCCACCTGACTCTTCCAAACTCTGAAGGCCACCGAGATGTACAGTATTGTAATGGCTGGAGATAGAGAGAGACAGGGGGTTGTCACAGCATTGCTGTGCTCGTCATCACACGATGTTGTGGCTGTGGCAGGTCCTGCTGTGTGGCATCCCGCTGCTCCACGCCACTCCTTCGCTGCCCCTAAGGAATTCACTTTACCCTGTGTTACCTCGGGTGTTGTGATTGGTCGGTGAGACCAGTTTGCCTTCAGGCTGACCCTCCTGCTCCAAGGCGGTGCGTCCTTCGTCAGCTGCCCGTCCATGAGAGGCCCTTGGAATTCGGAACTGTTTCACGGGGCGCCCCACCCCCCCACCCACCCCCACCACAGCTGCAGGTGGGACACCCCTTGACGAATCGCTGTACAGAACTGTTGCGATGGAGAACCTGATGTAGGTTTTGGCCACTGGCTCTCCTGCCACGTTGGAGCTGAAGGCAGGAGATTCGCCCTGTGTCCTCAGCTCCCAAGGTTTCGATTTTTTTTTTTCCAGGATTCTTACGAGAGAGATGATATTTACTTAGTGGTTCACAGGTCGAGATTTTGCCAAAAGGCAGAGTTAGCGCTTGGCGTTCACCGCACAAGAATATATACGTAAAGGTCACGAAGAACGAGTCTCTTGTGAGTTACGTACGTGTCGTCAAGTGTTATGCGCGAGATGGAGAGATTGTATATTTTGTGGACTGAATGCCAGCAGGTCATCGGTGGGTAAGGCGGAAAGAAACAAGACAGCTACCTGGGCCAGAGGAGTGGCACTTAACTGCCGCTGCAGCGCTGGCTCACGCTAAACCGCCTCCAGATACCCCGGCGGGTAGCACCGGTGAATATACCTCCGACCACATACCACCTACAAAAGGGAAGGAGAGAGGGAGAGAGAGAGATTGTTGGAAGATGTTCTTTTGAAAATCGTTTAATCGAGCGAGTGGTGCAGATGGAAGGCCGTGACAGAGATGGTATTTGGAAATACAACCGACCTGAAAATGTTGAAGGATAACTACAGCGTGTGTGTGTTGCTTCATGAATGGTTATGGCGGGAGTGTAGGGCAGACACAGGGAAGAGTGTGGGGGTGAGAGGTGAGGATGCGAAAGGTTGAGGCAGAAACGTGTTGTCTGAAGATGGAGCATTAAAATGTTTCTTTGACAGGTACTGAGGGTGGAGCATTAAGATGTTTCTTTGGCAGGTATTGAGGTCGGAGCATTAAGATGTTTACTGTAGCAGATACTGAGGATGGAGCATTAAGATGTTTACTGTCGCAGATACCGAGGGTGGAGCATTAAGATGTTTATTGTAACAGATACTGAGGGTGGAGCATTAAGATGTTTCTTTGGCAGGTACCGAGGGTGGAGCATTAAGATGTTGCTGTTGCAGGTACCGAGGGTGGAGCATTAAGATGTTGCTGTTGCAGGTACCGAGGGTGGAGCATTAAGATGTTACTCCCAATTATTATATCAAACTGAGGTTTTTGTACTTGTTGAAGTTCATGCATTGTGATTATACAGTAACCGAAATATACGAGACCGGTTCCTTGACAGTTATTATATCGGTTTGCTTTTTATAAGTGACCGACATTGCGCTGGCAAAACATGCCCCAGTCTTGGCCATCTCGGAATATGAGAGTTTGAGAAAAGGCATAAGGGAATTAATCTCAGCTGCTCAGGTGGTCGTATATCTGACTCCTGAAGGGAGAAAAGTTGTAGGAATACGGAAGGAGGAAGAGGATTCCAGAGCGTCGCTGTTAGAAGGAAAGGAAGAGGAGTCATAATGGTCAGTCCTCGTTTGGTTGGTTTCGACACACAAGCTTGTGTCCCCTCCTCGATGGCAGGATCACAGTCGAACTGCTCTTGAAAGCAACGGCCGAAATGATGCATCTAGAACAGCGAGAGGGCAGCAGCACGATGGACATATAGGAATGATTAAAGAGAAGTGATATGAGGATTTTGGTTCCACTGATCAGTAGAGAGATAGAGAAAGAACCACCCCAGATTTTTTGAGCGATACTTCATGCTGGGGCGAATGAAATCCCGTAGACATGAAATAGCTGTTGACAAGAAAATAACAACAGCTCCTAGACTTTGGAGACATCAGAATTGAGAGCATTAGAGTGATAGTTGGAAAAGTTAGAGCGGTCTCCTTTACTAGGGATGGGCTGCACCAAGGCATGCTTCCCAAAAAGGAATAAAGAAATTTAGATCCTTAGACAGAAATGAAATAGTTCGAGCTAGGATCGGAGGTCGCTCAGAGGCACAGTTCCTTAAGACTCAAGGAGGTAAGCCATCTGGGCGGAAGGAATGGCAGAGATTGTAGTTCAAGATCTAATAGCCTGAAGGAAAAGAAGGCTGGGTCTCAGAGAGAAGATCAGGGAAAGAAGTAGGTAAGTGATGTTCTGTAGAGGAGGGAACTTTGATTTAAGAGCGAGACTGCTGCAGAGATGAACAGAGTAACAACAGCAGAGTTTAGAAGTAGTGAGCTACGTTTGCAGTCGCTTTGATGGCAGCTAAGGGGGCTTTGGGAACCGGTCAGCCTTCCTCGACTGGTGGCAGTCGTTCCGATTCGGCGCCGTAGAATCATTTCACCGATAAAGTCAGGAAAGTATGGAGTTTAGGATGATGAGTTGTCGGGTGTTATGTATAAGAGAGAGAGAGAGAGTTTGTAGATTGAATACCAGCCAGCAACTTGTGGCTGAAGCAAAGAGAGAGGAAATCGGCATCCTGGACCTGGGAGGACGTAATGATCATCACAGGGCTGACTCACCTCATCGCCATCACGAACCCTCTCGATATTTAGGAGGCAGAACCTCCCTCGAGGGTGACTGCCTGCCCGCCTACTACATACTTGACCTTTATTCTCCGTTGTCCATTGTGATGTAACTTTGTGTGCTGGGAAAACAGGTTTTTAAGCGGGGGGGACCTCCAGCAGCTTTCTGGAGACCGTGACAATTCACGTTATTTAAAGCAAAGAAAAAAGAAAGCGGACTCGCCAGCAAGTCAAAAAAAAACGTTGAGGGTGTGACGGGGGGGGGGGGGTGTAAAACCACAAGCCCCAGCCACCAGCGGTCATTTTTATTTGCTTACCACCAGCTCGGAATCAAGAGAACAAAAAGAGAAAAAAGAAATGATACCAGGTACTGTAGTACATGTCTGGTTGTACTGTTAACGACTAGTACATGAGGTCAGATTATGCTGTTGACCCTTAAAACTGCGCCATTCATCTTAAGGGATGGGTTTAAGTCGGAGATCAGGGCATCACACCAGCTGGGTAATACGTACGCCAGCCACGTATTTAGTAAATATAAATGATTGGTATGTGGACCCCCGTGGCTTAGCGTTTAGCATTGCTGGCCTTGACGCATTCTCGGGCCGCCCGAGGTCGAGTGCGCATGGGTTAGAATCCTGGTCGGGGAAGCCGGTCCACAGTTAACCCAGCCGTTCATCCTCACCCAAAGGGCCTGCTTGATAAAATGAGCACCTGGCTTGGGCTTGGGTGTATATATATATATATATATATATATATATATATATATATATATATATATATATTATTGGAAGGTGACCTTCACAGCTCTAGCTGGCTGCCCTTGAACAAGAAGTTATTGGTTCGTGCCGGGCAATTTCAATGGAATCACGCGTTGGGCACACCGCAGGACAGGCATTGTATGTTTGCCATTTGTATGTATGATTACTGTTTGTTGTGTTTCTGGTGGAGAGTTTTGCTTTTGTGTTTCCCCCGTTTTCTTAACCTTACATATGTTCCATGTCTTCACTCCTGTGCATGTATTTATGTGCAGCAACACACCCTAGCCTATGTCAGGTACCCATCTTATCGACCATTCCCTGGTCGGGGATGAACAGCTGGATGAACTGTGGACCGGCTGCCGCAACCAGGATTCGAACCCATGCGGATTTTGATCTCAGGCGGCCCGTGCACACATGGCAGTCAGTATCGCTGACCGGTGCACCACAGAGGTGTGTGTGTTTTTCAGTATATAAACTCGAGGACTTAGTATTTTGTCATAGGGCTCTTACTTGACATAGAAGCTGCCCACAGGAGACTGTAATTCTTCTTTGAGATAAGAAGATCGAGAGTTCACGGTCATTGGGTTAGGAGGGATGTTTGGGAGGAGGAGTCCAACAGACCTTGGCGTGTGTGACCTGGCTCGACTGAAGCTACGGGTCGCGAGCAAGTCTCGTGTGTCGGAGGAACACAACAGCAGGTCGGCCCGTTATGGCCTCGTATTAACCAAGGTCTGTCGGAGGGTTGCTACGGCGACGCCCAGCCCGTGAATGCTTCACCCGGCAGGTTTTTTAGTATCACATTAACATCACCGCTTGCTGATTACACACACACACACACACACACACAGAGCAGTGATGGCAGTATATTGTGTTAATTCATCTCTCTCTCTCTCTCTCTCTCTCTCTCTCTCTCTCTCTCTCTCTCTCTCAGAAATGTAAGTCACTGTGCCTTTCCTTTTGTTTGTGAGTGTGTTAGTGTTTTGTTTTTTGTAATGATAACATTCTCCTGTGATTTTGTCTGGTCAGTGAGAGGCTGGTGGCGCGCCCATGTAATCCTCCGCTGAGCATTGTTGCCGAGCACCTCCCCCACAGTGCCTGTTACGGGCGCAGGAATTCAAACAGAGTTGCCGAGGCGTGCAGGCAAGCACCTTTTCCTCTCGTGTAACTTTTAAGGTGATCCTTTTTTTCTTGCCAAAAAGTGTAGTAACAAGAACACAGGCTTGAGGCACACCTTTGCCAGCGAGTGAGTGAGTGAGTGAGTGCGGCCGAGCCCAAGGCACGTGTTACCCCACACCTCAGCAACAGGTGACCCGCGTCCTCCAATGCGTGTGTCGTGCGTGCGCTCCTACACTACCCCGGCAAGCCCTCCCAGCCTCCTTGTCCCTGAGTCACACGACTCTTGCTGCCGCCCCCTCCCTGCCTCCCTGCTTGCCTCCCTCCCTCCCAAGGTGTGGCGAAGGTCGCCGTCCTTTTGCATCACTGTGGTGGTGGTGGTGGTAGGCGGGTGGGTGACAGCTGTTCCGTGGGTTGTTTCGTATAGATGCTCTTCCGTCCAGGAGCTGTTCCGTGAGCTGTTAAGGTCCAGGTGCTGTGGCGCGAGGCGTGAAGTCCAGTTTCTGTTCCACGAGCTGTTCCGTCCAGACGCTGTTGTACGAGGTGCAAAGTCCAGATGCTGTTCCATGAGCTGCTTTGTCCAGATGCTGTTCCACAAGCTGTTTCCTCCAGTTTCTGTTCCACGAGCTGTTCTGTCCAGATGCTGTTCCATGAGCTTTTCCGACCAGTTGCCGTTCCCTTAGCTCTTTCGCCCAGATGCTGTTGCACGAGCTGTTCCCTCCAGATGCTCTATTCCCTTCACGTGCGGTGAATGATGTGTTCGTCAGGTGTTCCAGTATGGTTGATTACGCAGGTGTTCCGTATCGCTGTGAAGTGTTGAAAACTTGCCCTTCGCGCCATGTTACCCTTAGACCATGTAGATATTTGCACTCTCTGCCTGATGGAAACGTGGAGCTGGAAAAGAGGAGAGTAACATCATTCATGTTTTTTTTTTTATTTCTTGCCTGAAAGTAGTTCTCGAACTCAGTCTCGCTTTAATTAGAGCGAGGGAGGAAACAGGGGTTAGTGGCGTTTAATGTGACTGTTTCAACACGCGTTGTGTGCTGTGTACCCTGACCCCATGCCAGCATGTGTGTGGTGTGTGTGTGTGTGTGTGTGTGTGTGTGTGTGTGTGTGTGGGTTGTATGTTTGCAGGGGTGGAGTATCCAGGATGGTTGATGTGCTTGGTTTGTGGGGGGGGAGGCGATGACCCACCTACCTCACCTTGGTTGGGCTGGTAACACCTCTACGTGCTTGCTCCCCCCCCCTCACCCCCCAGCTGCTTCTCCCCCTCAATACTCGTTGACATTGTCGCCGGAGTCCAGCTCACGCCCCTCAAGGAGAGCTGCCTGTTCCTCGTTACGTCCGGACAGAGCCGAACCACACCGCGTGACTCGGAGAAACCTTTAGGGAATAGGAAAAAGCACTCGGCCGAAGTGAGGTACCCGTAGTTCGATTGTATGGGCTCGATCCCCCTCGCCTTCGTCAGTGCATTGTTATGATGGAACACTCTTAGTGGCACAGAATATATCGGCTCTGTGTGTGTGTGTGTGTGTGTGTGTGTAACCAGGGCGCTGACCTGCGTGAGGTCTTTGCGTAGGCGGAATCTCCGTGGAAAATCTTTCATAATGTCACGATTGCGTGCTGCTCAGGTCTGTGTGTGTGTGTGTGTGTGTGAGGACAGGGAAGCGTCAGTGTGGCTGTGGCCAGGGCGGAGGATGCATCACCAGGACACCTTAAAATTAGATTTGCGTTGTACTCGTCGGAAAGAAACTCGGCAAAAATTCGAGAAAAAGACGGGACGTTTTGCTGGTCCGCGAAGCGTGGACGTGCCGGCGGAAGCCAGGCGACGAGTCGGATGCGGGCAGCGTTCGCTGGCAGGGTTGTTGTCAGAACGTGTCACACACGACCAGGGTTCCTGACCCGCCCACATTCTTTTGCATTGAAGGATGCCTCCCTTCCACCTCCGCCTGACACATGCAACGCCACATGACGGAATTGCTCCATTGATGAGAAAACGACAAAGGCTGTGATATATATATATATATATATATATATATATATATATGATTGACCGATTATTCTTACCGATGCTCAGCTCAAACGCGCATCTACACGACGTGACTTCTCCACGTACCTCCAGACTGTTCTGTACCAGAATGGACAGACAATGTGGAATATTTACATTTCATAGATCTGTCTTGTTGGGTAAGATGGTGTGGCAGCGACGCATGTGTTGCTTTAGTTGTCTTACCGTATTTCTGGTACTGGAGACATCTTTTTTAAGTCCCTCAAGAAATCAGAGTAATTGGAAACGATTGAAATCACTCACACTCCCGTTCAGGTGAGTGTAGACAGTTTATCTTCGCGTCAGGCGGCGTGGCCACTCCAACCCAACACAACACGC
The DNA here is from genome assembly GCA_038088735.1 of Panulirus argus. Classification (NCBI taxonomy): domain Eukaryota; kingdom Metazoa; phylum Arthropoda; class Malacostraca; order Decapoda; family Palinuridae; genus Panulirus; species Panulirus argus. The sequence goes on from JAYMFT010368359.1 coordinate 18,474, forward strand.
TGCCGTGCCTGCAAGTTTCATCAACAAGGGGCCTCGGAGCCCTGGTGTGCGTTGTCCGCCAACTGTCTTTAATTCTTCGGTATATCTCGCCCAAACTTTACTCTGCATACGCCTGGAAGTGGAGGACGTGGTTCTTGCGACACACTGTATTGCCCCGGGATAGTTAGGTCCATTGGGGATTTTGCTCATTAATCCCTGGGTGCTCGGCGTCGCCAAGTTTACCCGACAGTTTTGCGCTCTGGCTAGCCAAGCCCCTCGACCTCACTTGTCACACAGACTCTCCCCTCCCCTCCTGCCACGCCGGGCCTACCACCACCCCTCCTTCCGTCACACGCCAAACTCCGACATACTTTTGACAAGTGCCTTGACATACTTGTTCGTTAATACCTAAAGTTTTTTTTTTTTTCTTGGCTGTGGCGTCGCGGGAACTTCCCACAAGGCATTTAGGTGATGTGGGGGATATGCCTTTGAGTCAGGGAGGTAGGAAAGTGCAGTCATGCTCAAGAATGCCCGTCAGGCCTCACATAGTTGGTGGTCGAGTCTCACCATCTTCGGGACCTGGATGTCAGACTTTTCTAGTTCTCATGAATGTCTGATATAAGTAATCCCAACGTGGTCGTATGACAGACAAGTGAGAGCAGCTGTCGCCGAAAGGGATCGACAGATCCCAGGTACTCTTTAACAGTTCCATGGGTTCCAATTGCTGGAAGGAATCAACTGACCCAGGCACTTTAAAAGAGTTCCCTAGGTTCCCTTTGCTGGAAAGAGTCGACAGAGCCCAGACACTTTGTGAAAGTTCATTTAGTTCCAGTTGCTGGGAGGAATCAACTGACCCAGGTACTTTATGATAGTTCAGTAGGTTCCTTTTGCTTGAAAGAGTCAACAGACCCCAGATTCCCTGAGAAAGTTCTTTTAGTTCCAGTTGCTGGAAGGAATCAACTCACCCAGGCACATTATCTCAGTTCCATAGGTTCCAGTTGCTGGAAGGAATCAGCTGACCTGGGCACTTTATCACAGTTCCATAGGTTCTCCTTGCTGGAAGGAGTCAGCAGATGTGGTTCTTCTTCCCCTTAAGTTTACCTTCAGGGACTTCACCTTCGCTCGAGTCAGCCATCTCATACATTATGTACAGGTTCCTTTCGCGGAAAAGAATTAAAAGCGATGTCTCAGGCGGGCGACCTTCACTTGACGGAGGTCGCTCTTTGATACCGAAGCCCCTTGTATGTATCTGTAGGCTTTTGTTGCCCCAGCTCTCATAAAAGGGTGGTCGTTGGGAAGGTTGCGGAAGTAAGTCATATTGAAACGAATGTGCTGCACTTCTGGTATGGCTGTTCTGAGCGAGTAACTTCTGGTATGGCTATTCTGAGCGAGTAAATGCCTTCACAGTGGTTGCTTTGATTTGCCCGAGTTGCGCTGTCTGTGATTGGCCTCAAGTCTTGAGGTTGTCCCAACCACCCTGCAGTGTGAGTGAGTTGGCTGCACCTTAGATATTGACGTGGGTTTATACCGTATAGGCTTTGTACGTCAAGATGTCGCTTGAATACAGACTTGTCATTTGCAGACCGTAATCATTTCGTAGACTGTAGCCACTTTGCAGACTGGGAGAACGATGGCAGGATTTCATAAGCCAAGTGGGATTAACCATCTGGTTAACGGGATTCGCCGAGGAGGAGGCGGGGGGAGAGGGAGGACAGAGGTGTTGATATCACCCGGAGGAGCAGGTGTGCACTTAATCCTCGTACGCGTACTTGTGTTTGATTACAAGGACAGGGTGCCCACCTCACCCGCCGCCCGGATGCGTGCGGAGACTTAGAGGAGGTAGGCAGAACCAAGGTACGTAGCTCACCCGGACTGGCTGTGGTTTCAGTGTACTGTAGGGAGGGTAGGTGCAGAGTCGTGCAGATGAGAGAGAGAGAGAGAGCAGCTCATAGTATGAGGAGGTCATGAGAGGTCACGCGGGTGACGTGCGTTACTGATTAAAGCCAACCCCGGGGACCAAGGTGAACCACCTCTCCCACATATTTAGTCAAGGAAGGTTAAGTTACATCCTTCTGCCTGACAGCTCTATGTATCACTACCCGGCAGCCTTCATGATATTAAAACAATAATGATAATGATAGTAATAATCATAATATAATAATAATAGTAATATGAATTATTATATTGATAATAATAAATACATTGGAGTGAGTTGGTGTACGATTAAGATGCCTATGTGTACAACAGACGCGTTCACAATAGCCTCAAAGCGATGATGTGCTGTGCTTCTCTGAGTAACACGCGAGTCGTATTTATTATGTTTGAAACCGTGGCGAGGGAACCGTCCCCACCCCGCCCCACCTCGAGGTGTGTCGTCTAGAAAGGAGAAAAGAAGAGAAATTTAGCGTGTGTTTTTTCCCCTTCTCGCGATACGTTGTGACTCCTGCTGGACGCTTCAGCTGTCCGTGATAAAAGGACGGATATCCCATGGACTTCATCTCTCGACCTTAGGACATATTTTGACACATGGTGTTTAGTATTGTCCCTGTAGACGTATACGCACGATTTCCAGACCATGGGGAAACTGACCCCCTTTGCAGTGAGTTCTCCGAAGAGACTGAACTCCCTTTTCGTCAGCAGACGATGATTACATCCTCGCCGAAGATTGAGAGGTGTCCACTCGCAGGGCAACGACAGGCAGGTGGAGTCCGGTACGTAACACCTATGTACTTAGTTCCTTCCCCCCAACTCAGGAAGCTGGCCACGTCTACCGATGAGAGACTGCACTTCATTTCTGCCTCTTATGTAGAGATCGCCTCGCTCGTTGTACTCTGGACATCATTCACGTCTCTCTCTCCTGACGCGTGGCTCGGACGTGTTTGGCATGCTCCGAGGGTTAAATGTTTCCACGTCTCCCTTTAATTTTCTATTATCTAAGCATTTCCAGAGACTGTCCTTGATACGTGGTGTTAAATAGAGTTACGGAACCATGGTATGCGAAGCGTCAGGTATGGTATTCGTCAGGTAAGCGACAGCGTGTGTTTGTTGGAGAGCGGCCCGGCACCTGGCGAGGAGCAGGACTGCTGCTCTCGCCTTGGGAGTGAAGGTCACGCCTTGCAGTGTCTCCGCCTCACAGAGACGGTAGATAATACATGATAAAATCACACACAGACACACACACTGTTATGAAGGTACGTTGTGATAACTCTGGATTCGTTAAAGGCTTGAGACGGAGGTGGAAGCTAGCTACCTGTCCTTTGGAAAAAGAAAAAAAAAGGGCAAAAGAAAAAGACTGTGAGAGAGGTGACCTTTAAGATACGTAATGTGGTGAAGATAAGGCACGATAAGGTTTGTCCTTAAACCAAGAGGAGTGAGAGAGATTAAGGATCCCCGTGTGGTAATTTGGTGGCGCCTAAATAATACCACGGTACATCAGACTCACAAAGCTGTGGTGAAAAATACAGTAAATATATATATATATATATATATATATATATATATATATATATATATAGTTATATATATATATATATATAT
>JAYMFT010368370.1:3783-21983 GCA_038088735.1 Panulirus argus
AAGCACTCAGTGTGTTTCTCTCTGTACATTCTCTCACTCTCTCTCTCTCTCTCTCTCTCTCTCTCTCTCTCTCTCTCTCTCTCTCTCCGATGATGATGGCTTTTACATACGTACACTTAAACATATACATACACACACACACATTACACTCACAAAGATACCACAGACACGCACACACATATATATATACGCAGCACGCACATATATACACACAACACACACTAAAACACTTGATAAACACACACTCTCATAAACGAAATCACATTCACTTACACATGCATACACAGTGCCATCTCTGGTGTTGTAGTTAGCGTTACTGACCATTAGTCAGCACGGACTCGTTCATGTCGAGCCCGCACAGATTCGAATCGTAAACAAGTCAGTCGGCCTACACCCAACCCAGGTGTTCATTCTCCTCATGGGGCTAGTTGATAAATGGGTAAATGGCTTAGGCTGGTGTGTGTGTGTGTGTGTGTGTGTGTGTGTGTGTGTGTGTGTGCAGGATTAAAGTCGTGGTACATATATACAAGGTTAGATGACGGAGCAGCACGAGTATAAACCTCTCTCCATGTAACACAAAGTTGTTATCACTCAGGCACTTCACCATGATCCATTCATACACTGAAAATCCTTACCAAACAATCAACAACACAATCAGCCCCGTTTTTAATAATATCAACTGAAATACCATCCACTCCGGCTGCCTTGCCACATTTCATCCTACGCAAGTCTTACACCACCTCTTCTTACTTCACCAAACCACTCTTCGTGATTCCGTATAACAGCCCGACTCAAACACCCTACATCTGCCACCCTATCATCAAATACATTCAACAGTCCTTCATAATACTCACTACATCTTCACTTGCCTTCATCACTCCCTCTTACCACTTCCCCTTTTGCCTCCTATTATAAAGTTCTTATTTGTTTTCTTGTTTTTCGCAAACTATTAACCTCCTTCCAAATCATCTTATTCTCCCTAAAGTCTACTAATACACCTCACCCCAGCTTTCATTTGCCCTCTTTTTCAACCCCTGCACCTTCCCCTTGACCTCTACCTGCTTTCTATTTTACATCTCCCAATCATTTGCACTCTTTTACTCTAAGTACCTCCCAAACGCCTTTCGTTTCTCTTTCACTAACAACTTTACTTTTTCATCCCACCCTCACTACCCTTTCTAAACTACTCACCTCCCACCTTTCGCATGCCACAGGCATCTCTCGCACATGCCAGCGCTGCTTCCCTAAATACCTTCTATTCCTTACCTACTTCCCATGCTTCATTTACTCTCACCTTTTGCCATCCTTCACTCAATGTCTCCCAATATTTCTTCACACAAGTCTCTTTTCATAGCTCACTATAATCAAAGAGCACTCACATACATACAAACACATACAAAAACACACGCGTAACAGGCGCCAGGCAACCACCGACCAGGGAGGTATACTTCCCCCTGGATATCGAGAGGATTAATGACGATGGCGCAGTGAGCCAGCTATACAGTGGCTGTCAATTATCCCTCACTGACCCAAGTTGCTGTCTTTTCTTCCTGCCTGCTGGCATTCATTCCATTGACAGACACAACCTCCTTCCATCTCACTCACTACACTCGGCAGCACATACATCTCACACTACCCACTATTCTTAACTGTATATTCCTGCGATAAGCGCTACGGGATGGCCCTTCCTAAAGGTAACATACCGGCATAGATAAATAAAATCCAAGAGATGGGGCTCTACGAGTGTCGAGCCCTATCCCTATACTGTACAAATAGGTAAACAAAAACGCACCACTCAGATCAAAGAATATTTCTATGTAGCAATTTTCTACATACGTATAAAGAGCATACATTAATAGATACTGGAAAAAAAATATTCAAAGCAACATCTCTCTTACAGTGATTTTGTTTTTATTTTTACATGGATACGTTTATACCCTTCAGTGTTATCTGGAAAGTTTATTCCCCCTCAGTGACAGTTTATTCTTCCTCCCAGTAGCAGCTCTGAAGTTTATTCTCCTTCGATGAAGACCTAAAGCTCAATCTCCCTCAGCGACAGCTCTACAGTATGGTCTCCAAAGTTTATTCTTGATCAGTAACACTTCTGAAGATTATTCAGCTCTGAAGTTTATTTTGCCTAGTGACAGCTCTAAAGCTTATTTTCCTTGGTGACATTTCTAAAGTTTAATCTCCCTCGGTGAAGCTCTAAAGATTATTCTCCCTCACTAAGTTTCATGAGCAGGCAGATGACTCCCTCCCCCCACTACCATCCACCCTGCCTGCCAGATCTTCCCCTCCCCTGCACCACATGACCTGTGCCCTCATTCGTCCTTCCCTCCTCCCTGTCATCGCCCTCTCCACCTCCGTGAATGGAAGCTGCCCTCCTCCTGACAGTAATACAGAACGTCCGTCGAAGTAGTTTAAAAGTTTTCCTCTGTTAAAGAACTCTCTCCCGCTTGGAAAGAAGATGCGTTTTCTTTTGTTCTGCTTACAGTTTTGGGACTAAAATTTTATTTCCTGATATACAGATGAATAGAACTGAACAACAACAGACCATTGGGTCTAAACGAGGCTGTTTGTGATAGCGAGAGACAACAGCAACTCATGGATTACTATGGTATGTGCGGAGAGACATATAGATTTCTCAGAGGAAGGCCTGTACACTTTTCGTACAGCTAAGGAGGTACTATGGTACAACTCTCGTATCATATCATCGGACTGGGCCGACTTGGTGATGGTCCGAGACTAATCTCTCCTGATGATGGTCCTAGCGTGATCCTTCTTGATGACTGTCCGAGTCTGAGTCTTCCTAGTGATGGTCCTCGTCTGAGTTTTCCTCACACTGATCCTAGTATGATCCTTCTTGCTTGACGGCCCAAGTGTGCTACCGTCACTCGAGGGTCATAAGCTGATCTCTCTGACGACGGCTATTTTCTGGTCTTCCCTGATGATGAATCCCAGGCTGGTGTTCCTGGTGCTGGCTTCTTTCCCCTGACGATAGTCCCATTATTCTTCATAGTTATTCTAATCTGGTCTCTCCTGCTAATGGTTTTGGTATGGTTCTCAACATTCGTCCTAGCCTGGTCCATCCTGATTATGGCTATGGTCTGCTTCTTTGTGAAGATAATCCTTGCCTGGTCCTTCGTGATGATGATCTTATTTCGATTCTCACAGAAAATGTGTTCTCACTAGTAATCTTAGTGTCTAATTCCGGTCATACCTGACGATGGTCCAAGTTCGATTCTCCCTAACCGTGGTCCTAGTCTTGTCTTCCATAACGATGGTCCAAGCTTAGGCTGTGTGACAGTAATTTGGCTAGAGTCACTTATAGCCAAATACCATTCTGAAACTATTCTAATCCACATCCTGTACTTTGATTAGCTTTCTAATTTCTGGAGAGCAAATGACATGATACAATATACTGAAATTTGCAGATTCTGGCAAAAGGGAAAAAAAATGGGTTACCATCAGCGCTCCTGACATCTTGTTTAGCATCCTCTGACTGAGACGGTAAGTATTTTAACTTTCCCCTGAAGCACAGCTTAACTTTTAGCAAGGCAACAACATGTCAACTTATGCAGGAAGAGTTCGTGAACCTTGAGCGCCACCGGACCTGTGGCGCTCCTGCTTGATGGACACAGAAATGCCTCAACAACCAGGGCCTCGTTGCCAGTTAATCATCAGGACAATTCACTCCAATGGATATCTACTAGTACCATTGTCCATCACTGTTATTTGTTAAGTTAATAAGGGTAAGAAGACGACGAACTAGGAACACGTCCTAAGGAACAAGGATACCAAGAGGTGGAATTCGTGTAACACATAGATTCATTGATTTTCATCAAGTCTTTTTCCTCTTGAGGACATGAAGATGTTAAGACATCTGCAAAAAAAGCAATGCGCTTATGGTGATTTCATGTTTCCTTCTCATGATTATTGCTTGCTTTTATTTTCCTTTTTTTTTTAAATGTCACTGAAACTTAAAAGTGACCAGTATTATAGTTAATGTTTTGCTTAAGTGGAAAGACTGAAATCAAACGTCACCAAAGGTACAGCGTTTAAAAATCATACATAGTGACGATCAAGATGTAACTTGCAACAACTACAACCTCCTGGAGATGTAGGGTCGACTCCCACGGGTTGTAGACCAACTACATAGAGCTGTAGGGTCATTTCCCTAGATGTGTGGGATGTGTGGGGTCACCTCCCTAGAGGTTTAGTATCAAATAGCTGGTACTGAAGGGTCAACTCCCTGGAGGTGTGGCGAGCAACTCCCTGGAAATTTAAGATAAACTCCTTAACTCACCTCCCGTGAGGTGCAGGATTAGCTACCTCCTGGATATGCCAACTCATGCAGAGCTTACTGATGAGATTAGATCAATCCTGTTCTCTCCAGATGGATATGTGTTAGCAAGGAGGGAAAGGCAAGATACAAGAGGAGAAGGGCTGGCTCTCTTGATTAGAGAGAGCCTCAAGATTCAGAGAAAGTGGAAAAAGGCCCATTCAAGCTATGACCCTATCCTGCTTGCCCTTTGATCTTAGTTTGGCTTTACCAGAGGAGAATCCTGCTCTGATCCTCCCTGACGATGGCTCTAGTTTGATCCTTCCCTCTGACGGCCTCAGCATCGTCCTTTCTGACGAAGGACTTCGCACGAACCTTACTGACCGGCAGTGGCTTGGTCCCTCCCAACGTATGTGTCCAGATTCTCTGAACTCGGCCACGGTCCTTTCTGAAAACGATCTAAATGTATTCCTTATTGACGTTGGTCCCAGCTAGATCTCCCCTCGTGATATTCCTAAGCTCGATGGTTCTAATCCTCGTCCAGGTCTTTCTGAAGATGATGCCAATCTGGTCTACTAAGATGATGTTCCCAGTCAGATTCTGCATGACTATGCTGTTACCAGGCTGACCCTGTATGGAACAGGCGTTATAACGAGGGAGGTAATGGCCGCCTTCAACTCGAGAAACGTGTATGTGTGTGTGTGTGTGTGTGTGTTTGTGTTGTGACCTCGAACAGACCGAGAGGCCTGTGGTTGAGGCATGTCCATTAACAGCGAATGTCAGACAGACACAATATTAACAGTCTAGCAGATTTAATCGTCAATATCTTTCCCCATGACATAACTTGTACGTAGGTTAATTCATGATGTATTGGAGTTGTTCAAAAAAGTGCTTTGCTCGTTTGTAGTTCTCGTTGTTTAAATTTGTTTTGTTTAATTAGTTTTGCTATTTCGTGGATTACAGTTACCTTTGTATGTTTTCTGTATTGTAGTATATACTGTAAATATTCTAGTGAATATATTCAATATTCAATATGTAGCTGTGGTCAATAACTAAACCAAACTAACCCTGTCTGAAGATGATGCTACTCTGTTGCTCTCTGATGGCTCTATTATATTCCACTTCTGTTGTTGGTTTTGGTCAGTCCCTTTCTAATGATCTTCCTTGTTTGTTTTATGATACAGGATACTCTAAGTCTGGTGTTGCTGCTCACAGCCTGGTCCTCCCTGGCGATGGTTCCACTCTGGTTCTGCCTTTTTATGTTCCATAGTCTAATCAGGTTCTATGACTGTCAGAATCTGATTCACTTCACACTGGTGCTAGTGTGACTCTCCCCGGCGATAGCAACGACCGTAGTGTGGTCCACACTTATAACGGTAGCCATTGTGTTGACCTTTATGACGATAGCCAGCCTAGTCCGTCCAAAGGCTGAAATAGTCCGATCATTATATTTGTTAATGAGAGTCTGGGCTTTCCTGACGACTGTTTGACTCTAGTCCCATTTGACGGTGGTTACACTTCTAGCTCCTCTGAAAATGATCCTTATCCTGTGAAGGTCGTCCTTAATCTGGTTTTCCTTGACCTTGTCCCTCCTCCAGTACAGCCTGACCGGCCCGGCAGTGGCTGACGGTGGTCACAGTCTGATTCACTCGGCGCTGGTTGCAGTCTCGTCACTCTGGACGCTGGCACGTGCTCGTCCGTCTCTCCCAAGTACTCTCATCCCTATTAAGAACCCTGATTTTGTCCAGCCTGACGATGAAGTTGGTCTCATTCATATAACCTCCTGATGGTGGTGCTCGAAGTCACGTCCTTCCTAATGAATGTCTCAGTCTGGCCCAACCAGACAACAGTCTTGCTTCGGTCCGCCATGATATTGGCCACAGTCTGGTCTTACCCACCGATGGTTGCGGTTCCGACCTTAACATTTATATTCACCTCATCATTTCCGATGACAGTGCTGGCGTAGCCCCCCCCCCCCCCTTCTCCGTCGAGGTCCTCGGCTTTAAAACGTTTCCTGATCCTTTGACAGCGACCAAGAAACAAAATGTCAAACTTTGCAGATTCTGACGACTGGGGAAGATTCTTATTACCATCCTTTACGTTCATCGCGTCGGCTCTTCCTCCTTTGACTGAAGATTAAATCTTTTTCCTCACGTCCTCCCCAAACTTTTAACAAGACAGCAAGTGTCAGCTTGTGCTGGGGGGAGAGTTCGTGAACCCTTAGCCGCACCCGACGCCGCCATAAAAATTGTCTCCTGAGCCGGACCTCCTCCGTCCAGGGGCGTCACTAATCTGTCCCTCCGCATGATCATCTTATTTACAGACTCATGCTGTCCCTTTCTACAGTGGGCGCTGAGTCTGTCCCGCGTAATGATGCCAATGCGAAGTGCGAAAAGTCAAGGGAAAACATCTTGAAAACTGAGAAGAATCTATCGATCTTAAAAAATAAATTCGGAGCAAATAAAAACATACAATCATTTATCAGTTCGAGACATATATAATAACAATGATCACATTTATTATGATCATATTAATTATTGTTGGACGTACATAAGAGAGATTTCTGCCCTTAAGCCCGGGCTGTCGACTTTGTCCAAATAATTGCTCAAACGAGCAAAAGAAATAGTAAACGCTGAAGTACTGAACACATGGATGGCATCAGTATTCTACAGAGTTTTGGATGAATTTATACAACACTCTGTTAATAATTACTTATTCGCAAGATAATCCTGAATGATCAAACAAGTTTCGTATAAATACACAAACATTCTAAAAAAAATTTCGTACCAGATTAATGCAAAGATTTTCAGTAAGCACCACCAATCGTGATCTGGGATATTCTTGAACTGGATTAACGTGAATAATCATTTTTTGCTTCGGCAAGGTAAATGAGACGTAAAGAATTCAATCACTGTGCTCAGTAGTGTCGCTGGAAATCTTTTTTTCTTTTTTCCGGATGGAGAGCGAACGTCGCTTTTCATTAGTAAGGATGAGTTCTGACCAGTGCTGACTGGGGCGGTGTTCACCAACACAGAGGAAATACTGGTTAATTCTGCACAGCTGCATCTATCTGTGTGTGTGTGTGTGTGTGTGTGTGTGTGTGTGTGTGTGTGTGTGTGTGTGTGTGTGTGTGTGTGTGTGTGTGTGTGCAGTTACCTAATTGTACTGCATGGGGAGGTAACAGTTTTATTTTTCAACATCATAATCAATACTATCATCATCATCATCATCATCGCTATCATTACTAGCTGAAAAAGGGAGCGAACTCAGCTAGACGTTGGCCTATGGCACTCAGTCAATATATAAGGCAGCGCAGCATGAGCCCGACGGACCGGGCCTGACCTGTCCAGGGACTGTGCTAAAAAGACAGGGACACTTTTGAGAGGAATGAAGTTGAGGTTCACCGTAGTTCCTCAGGTGTTTTCAAAGTATAATGCTATGCTACTGTGCTGCTATGTTGGTACAGGCATCATCGCTACACCCCGTAGAGGTTATAACATTCCTCTGGCAACGTAACTCTTTTCCCCATGTACATGTATATACGCAAGTTCGTCAACATTATTATATAAAGTATATAGTTATCATTATCATTTGTATCATTATTATCATTATTATAGTTATTATCATTATACCATTGATATCATTATTATTATCATTATTGTTATTATTATCATTATTATTATCATTATCATTATTATTATTATCATTATTATCATTATCATCATCATTATTATTATCATTCTACCAGTTTCGACTGGCCTATGACCGGACTCGAACCAAGTTTCAAAGCTTCGACCACTTTAAGCTTTGAAGTTTCAATCACTTTCGGCGCGTTAATGGCCGGACGCAGACTACGCTAAGACTCCCTCCATTATCAAATCCTCCCCCGGCCCCTACCCACGGCACAAGAGGCCCCCATACCCCCTACCCCATCCCTTCCTAAATCCCTCATCCCCTGTGGGGCCTTCCCTCTCCCAGGCTCCCACTCAGCGATGGCCGTAATGGCTTGTCTAATCTTTATGTCCGGCACCAGCCACCACGGCCTACCGTGGCGGCTGGTGCCGGACTAAAAGGATATTATATTCCGGGATGTGCTGCGCCTGGATGGCGTTTGGAGTACGTGCTTTAGACGTAACCAATATTTCTGAAGAGTTTAAGGAAAGTCCGTTCGGACGTTTCGAAGTTATAAATTCGGTCAGACATAGACAGATTGACGGCCACGCCATTGTACCATTACTACTACTATTATCATGATAACTATCATTATCATTATGAAGCCCTCTGTCTTTTTTTAATGGAGTTCCTGCAGAATCGAGGCTGCGCTCTACGCGGGAGAAGGGTAAGGCGATCTTCTTTATGACAAGAAGGCCCTCGACGACGCCGTCCTCTTTTCCGTACGCTAATGATGATACAGACTTGCCGATGTTGACTTCATCCTCGTGGTGCTACCACCTGCGGCCAGAGTCCGGGAACATCTGCCTGCAACATCCTTCACATGTATGAACGTTGCAGCTGCACACAGACGATGGCTACTTGTTACAGAGATGAAAGTAAAAAAAAAAAAATGGAAGTCTCGCATGATTGGCTGCTGTGCTTACAAAGCCATGAAGTGTAGACCAGCACACGTGAAGCACAACTTTGGGTTATTGAAATACTTTTGACCTCTGTTACAAAGGAATAGATAATGTTGTTCATATTTTGGCCAGGTCCACGCCAGCTAAGGGCTACCTTGCCTGAACACAGCATAGCCTTGATATAAGATGATTAGAAAGAAATTTGCAATAGTTATTAATGAAACAAAATGAGAAAAGTATTGAAAATCTTCATATTTTTAACATTACCACAAATCATTTTGAATAATTCTGATGACAGAAACAAATATAAAACCATATTGGATCATAAATCTTATTTTCCAATTAACCTCTTTGGTACGGTAGTTGACAGCGGCGAGCCTGACGGGTGGAGACAATAAATGATAGCTTCCTTTAGCGTCTCCAGAGACAGCTGTGGGGATCGGAGATGGACCGTGGAGTTACCGTCCCCTTACCATACTTTACCGAGAAACCCTGAGTCACCTCCGAGGTCATATGGTCCAGAGATATCAAGTGAAGTCATCCTGGGAAGTATTTCCGAGCAGCTCCTTCCCGTTGTCAATAATGTGAATCAGCGGGTCGCTTCCTGCCGGGCAGACGCTGATGGACGTTGACAGCCATTACGGAGGCGCTCAGGATGTTTTTGTCTGGTATCGTGTTCTCTACATTTTGTGCCGCCCGTTCTCCTCCCACCATTCCCTGTCACTCGAAATGTTCCCAGGAAAATGCTACATAGTTCTAAACTACCTAAGCGTGTGATTTATGAGACTTTACTCCTTAGAAAAGAAAATACAAAAAGGAACTAAACATCCTCCAAATGCGGAAGGTTGGCTTACGGGTGACTGAGTCCGACACTGTCAATTACAGCTGCAAAAATCAGTGTAAACAAACAGATCACAGTTCAACATACGTTTCCTCTGCACTCCAACCAGATCCTCAGCCGGACGATCTCGGAGACGTGAGGGCTCCAAGAGTTTTTGATGTCTTTTATAACATACGAGAGATTTGACCGCAAGGAACTTTTGTTGCTGCCATCCTGGCCTTCCCACTTCATCATATCCTATCTAGCTCTGCCCAGTTGACCACTCCCCCAGAAAGAATTATCGTCAGCCAACCAAGATTAAACGAGGTCCCAGGCTGGGTCAGGGAAGGGCAATAAAATCACCCTCGGTGAATATCAATTGGCATGGCAGGTAACTCGGTGTTCCCACCACGGATTCACTGCAAATACAGTCGTTCATTTCCTTTTATCCGGCTTCTATATCGACCCTCAGCGTTCCTCCTTCACTCGTGTAGCCGGAGCTGAGACATTAACAGCGATCTTACGAAAACGTTTCCTGCAGATTCTTATCGGGATTAAGAGTATCTCGTTAATACCAGACATTCTACCGCGATAGACACTTCGAAGCACAATCAAGGTGCTTAGCGATGCTCCTTTACGACAGTACATCCGTATCAGCGATGGAAGGGACCCACTAACAGCCTTTCCTTTGGTTCAATGATCTAGCGATGTAATGAGTCAATGAACCACAAAGGTTCATAAGTTTACCGGTTCACCAAAAAGCTAAAATTTTGACCTGTGATACAATGGTGTTATGTTGCAGTAACTGTGGATCCCCTGGACACACGGTGCTGTAGTGTAAAGAAACGGTAGTCCAGGAGGTCCACTCACCTTGTGGTCCAATGCCAAGGGACTCGCTGGTCCAGTAGATTCATGATACACTTCAGTCAGTCACCCTGTTTTCGAGGGCCACATCTAGTGCATCTAGAAATTATACAGAAGACTACAAAGGGAATTATCAAAACAGTGTGTCACAGACGGTTATACTTCAGACGGATTAAGATAAATGCTAAGGTCATTTGGTCGGCCCGGGTCACTGTGCTTTGCTCTCTTTGTCTCACGTACATGTGGGTGGCCGGCGTCCAGTAAACAAACTAACGCCCTCTACATCTTAAAGATAACATTGGACGACACATTACTTACATCTTCCCAGGTTGCTTAAATCCTTTAATGTAAACGTAGCCTTTAGCAACAACAACAATATAAAGAATATCTAAATCAGGAACTCACCAGAAAGTTCTGTTGAGTTTATAGAGTACCACGTAAATATTGTAATGTGTTTTATGTTGGGCAGACTGGTAAGGATCTTTATGTTAGACTTAAGCAACATGAATATACTATAAGAACAGGACAAGGATGAAACGCTAAGAATTATGATCACTGTACTCACTAGAGTAATGCCAACTCAGTTATTAGCTGTAACTCCTTTACCACGAGAAATATCATTGAATCATCTATTATTAGATACACAAAGAATTGTATCATTAATATTAGTGAAGGTCTATACAAATTGGATAGCTTTATTGTAGATAAGATTTGTAAACAGTTACCTTTCTTGTCCACATAATAAAAATTTCATGACGCGCATGTTGCCATCAACCCTACTTTCATTTGCATATCGTTCGCCTTCATTTGATAACCACAGATCACAAAATCTTACTCGGCCTAAGACACCCACATTCAGAGATGCTTCATTATCATTCTGCCTGGCAAGTATCTGATCATTTTACTGACTAATTCTTTTATGTCACTCCTCATATTTCTGCTGCCAGCGTCCATGCAGTAGGAGATCTTTTAAACCCATGGTATCTACTATTTCTAGAATCAAGCGCTGGTGATTTCTGACAAAAAAAAAGGGAATTTTCAACTCCCTTTTGTTCTTCAACAATACGCAGTTGCACCCATTTCCATACGAACAATTTTGTATCAGCCATTGACCAGAGTCCCGACTGTTATCAAAACATCTCTGAATTTGCGATAAAATGCCAATGAAAAAGTCTTCCTCCCTATCCTATATCTATTCCCAGTTAAATTCTTGCATAGGATCATGTCTCAGCCCTCTTTACTCCTTCGTAAAAAGAATCCGGTCAAAGGCTTCTCGTCTCACACATGATCCAGTCCCAAATCCTAGTCTTTCTTCTCTTTCTTGTCACCATTCTGTATTCTCTTTTCGCTACGTTCGCTGTCGGTAATCGAATAAAATTCAGTCCAAGACGCCTTCCTTCTTGAACCCAAGACGCGCCTCTCACTTTTCTTATCTATACCCCTTACCTTACGCTTATTGGAACTTTTTTTTTTTACACGACCTTTTCCTTTTGCATATAACCTGCAATTTTTAGTCGTTAAGTATCCACTCCTCTGTCCTTTCATCTCCCACCCATTATGAGGCAAGCATTGCTTCTATACAGGACACAGTGTATGGCTATTACCATAAATGTTTTGCAACTCTCATCTCCACCTCTTTCTCGATTCATTTCTTAAAAGAACGAATAAGGTCCACCAATCTCACTGACGTGACATCACGTCATACGGAAATTCAGGTCATCAGTCGGCCCGAGGTAACGAACGTCACGTTCTTCACACACGTTTGCGTTATTTTGAGTCACGGAAAAAAGTTGTCGTCGAGATCGGGCCTTAATTGAAACATGATGAGAGTTAAAGAGAAAGAAGTAAGGAGAGGCGAGCTGCAGCTGTTTAGAGATACAAAGGAAAGACAAAGCTTTGTGGTGCCGGGGAAAGAGACATATATCACAGTGGGCCACCTATGAGTTTCTCGCCGAGTGTTACGTGTTTTAGTTAATGGCAGGAGCACACAGACAGCCAGGCCTCGGGAACAAAAACCAGAGTAATATCCATAGAAGAGAGAAACTGAATCAACACAGGGGCTTTAGAGCAGGTTGATTAAGTGTTGAGATCAGATTGGGAGAATTGAGGAGTAGGATTGCTTTGAATTCGCCTTGTTTAACAAGAACCTGACACCTCTGAGAGATGTCAGATGAACGATGAATCCTTTGTATTATCGGAACAACTCTTCTGAAGAGAGAGACAAAAATTTACAGAACCCGAAAAAAAAAAAAACGCCTTGAGATGATATATAAACTTCCAAAAGGCTTTCAACAAAGTACCGCAGAAAAGAATGTGAAGTGAGATTAAAGCTCATAGCTTAGGATATCGAATCTGCGTGGGGAGCGGCCTGGCTCATGGATAGGAAACAACGCGTGGTATTAAACGAGGAAACACCCGGCTGGCTTTACGTGACAACGAGGGTACCAGAGACTCATACTTCTTATAACCTATATCAGTGATCTGGAGACGAGACTCGTCAGTAGAATCTAGAAATTTACCGGTGACGTGAAACAGAGATATAGCTTAGCTTAGTTTCAGTTGAAAAATATCTAATGTCCAGATATACACAGACAAAGCATTTCAGGAGGAGGTCAGTGTAGGTCGTAAAGTGGGTACAGTACATCAACACAGGAGCGTGACAGGTGGGTCCGAGTAGGGCCCAGAGACCAACAGGGCCCTCCTCCCATCAGAGAGGTCTAGGATGCTTCCAGTGCATGATATATAATCACAGGACAGTAAGTGATGCTGACGGCAACACAGTTAACAACATTTGTGTAATACTAAGGGATAGTTTAACCAAAGAGAACCTCTTGAAAGATTCGAAACGATTTAGACAAATTGGCGGGTAGTCAGTGGTATGGAAAATGGACTTCAGTGTAGTCACATGAGACGTAATGTATCATGCGAGAAAAAGTATTAATCATGAATCTAAATACATTTGAACGATTATTAGTAATGACATAGCATACAAAAAACAATGCTTAACGGCATATATAAGCTAAAACAAATATAAACTATAAAGTATAACACGAATATAGTACCTACAGTTTACAACACCCTGATCAGACTCCAAGTGAATTACGCTGTTATGTTCACTAAACTTGATCAAAAACGATCAAAATCTTGAACAAGTTCTAAAAAGAGCATCAGGAATAAGGCTCAGAAAAAAGGCTTTCGAAGAAAAGGAGATTGAAATCAAATTTCTCTGAAGAAACGCAAACTCCGAGATCTCACTCAAGTTTCCAAAGTATGAAATAATTTTAGCAACATAAAATGCGAAAAATTTCTTCGCTTTAGATGGATTCAACGACCAGGAGTATCGGTATGAAATTTAAAAAGACGAAATGAAAGCAACGTTGGCCAAAAGCTTATTGAACTGCAGACTTGTAGAGGATTAAAATGAATAATCACCAGATGCTGTCCATGCGAAGACTGTACTACAAATAAGATAATGATCTCAGGACGCTAACACTGTCCTTGCCATGTACCACCAGGTCTCCCGTTACGTGTTCCCTCCACATATATTTCCAGTGTTTTACGGGCATAAATAGTTAAATGGAGAACGTCGCGTTCCTAAAATTTTACCTGGCCACATTCTTCACGCACGCTCACTCATGGTGTAGTCTTTGCAGCTGCTCCACACACCTCATACATAATGGGGCTTGGGCGGTCACCATTATGTAGTGCCCATGCGTATCATCCTTGTTTCCCGGGTCACCACTCCACATATCCCAAACACGTTCATGTCAGCATGTGGTCACCACTTCACATGTCTCGTCACATACACAGTTTCGTCGTCATGGGACCAGGGGGTAACCACTCCATATATCTGAAACACACTCTTGTCACCATTTGATCACCACTTCGTGTACCTCTATCACATACACACTCACGTCACCATGTAGTCAGCGGCCCACCGCTCCAAATGATACAAACACAGACCTCACGTCACTGTGATGCAGAGGATCACCAGTCCAAGTAAGTCGTACATAGTCAGGTCACCTCAAAGGTATTCAGGTTATCGTGAAACCAGGTGTCACCCACCCAAATATCGTATGAATTCTCAGGTAACTTGTGTGTGTGTATGGGTGTGGAGGTCACCGCACCACCTGACTCTTGCGAATGTAGCACCAACATCAATTCCAACACCACCACATCATCATCCCCTACACTGCACTCTCATCACCAGTCCTATATCCCCCCCCCCGCATGTCACCGCCATATCTCCCGGGTATCACCATCGTCACCGTCACCATTGACACCCGACCCTGCCAGCCTTCTCCCCGGCCCTGTAAGGGCGACGGGGAGCGTCTCTCACAGACGCGTCAACAAAGACAGCTTTGTTCATCCACTCTCCTCCATTTTCTGGTGACTACTACGCCCCCTACGGCCTGCTATACACCGTCTTGCTTCCTCTGCCCAGTAAAGTGCTGAGCCATGTATTATGCCGTATGTTCCGCCGAGCACAGCTGGCTAATAGCTCTTCTGTTCTGACTTTATTAAATAAAAAAAGTATGTTAGAATTTTTTTTATGCATTATGGAGCATTAATGTGTCACAGTATTGCAAGCTGCCTAGCCTATATGTCTTCCCTACAATGCCTCTCCCCTACACTATACATTAACACTAACATCCGTACCTCCTCAACGCCACCTCCTCCTACACTCCTATACATCGCTATCTACATCTTTCTTACGGCGCCTCTCAGCTACACTATACATACAGTGCCACCTAATTCTCCTTCGACGCCTCTCACATAGGCTATACACTGTTGTATGTGTCATCCTACCACCTTCCCTCCCAGCACCATAACGTAACACCTTTCTTCTCGTCCTCGCCTCTCCACTGCATCATATTTGCCATTTCTCTCACCTCTCCCCTTACCCTATTCATACCCTTTTTTTTCTCCCCGATATCGCGCTTCCCACACAGTATAAATTGCCAGCTGTGTCCTCTCTCCAGTTCTGGTCATGAACTCACTGCCAGTGGATGCGCGTGACTGAGATCCCTCTGCTGCCCTAGGAAAGGAAGGGACAGGGAAACAGGTCTCCACGCCTTCCCCCGTCACCCCATCAACCGTACGGTGAGGGGAATCTGAGAGTTCGGCTGTAGACATGGCATTAAGGAATCCAACCTCAGCTCTTCCGCCCCTCAAGGATAAAGTGTGGATGATGCCTGCGGTGTTCCCTTCAACCAACCGAGTTACTGAAACGATCGACAGTGGTAGGGAACAGCCCTGCCAGCCTGCACGCCGTAAGTAACGCCACTACCTCTACCTGCCCCTTGCTTCCCTCGTTCTGGCGGTGAAGCAATCAGCTCCGTACACCCAGCCTCATTTACTATAAACACTGGCCCAACCTGTAACGTGTGTCACGCCTGTAACGTATGTAACATCATTACAGTTCGAGCGTCGTAATGAAACTGACGTGGTAGGGTCTGTTACTTTATTACACCACAGAGTTGCAAATATTTGGTGGCAGAGTTCAAGAAGTTTATGTTTACAGCCTCTGGTTCCCCACATCCTGGGCTGAGCAGAATCCCTGGAGTCCCGTCTGCCTCTACTGTCAGAGAGAGGGAGGCCTCACTCAGCAGAAGTACCAATCCCTCCCATGACCCTCTTTCCTTCTAATAAATCTAAAAGTTTGTCTGTTCATCTCCAAAACATTCTCAGTTTTCTTCCGTTGAACACCATCTGGCTAGTATCTTTCCTAAAATCCTTCTCCTAAAAAGTTAACTCTTCTGATATTTTCATGAATCATTTTCAATCTCCAGGTATAACCGCCAATCACTTTCTGTTTCGAAAGTACAGTCTATGTTTATTCCAATACCAACACGCCTGCTACAACTTTAATGGACCCTAAATCTGCAAATTCTGTCATTTGGTTCATGGCTTGTCTCCTCACTACCACCACCTATTGCTTTTCCTGCTCTAAAAACTTCAAAACTTCCTTCAACTGTCTTAATTCCTACAAAGACCCCGTGACATCCTCTCATGATGAAACTAAGCGCCTCTACTTAAGATATCTCAATTTACGCCATATTGATTGGTATCCTCCCACACAGTTAATGCTGAACGGGTGAAGCCCTTAAGTTCTCCGTTGCCTACACCTCTTTAAATGTCTCTTAAGTCATTCCTCCCCTTCTTAAGGTACCTGCTCTAACCACCAACATTGGTAGATGAACAGCGCTGAACAGAATTAAGCAGGAAAATTATCTTAATAATTTTCCTTGGAAGATTACTGCATTTCCTTATGAAGATTACCGCCTCTTCTTAGGTGACGCATCTGTTTCTAATAAGCCTATGGCAGATGTTATTGTTGCAGGTCTAAAGAAATGTATCCCCTCTTCCTCAGTCACTCTCTTTTTCCAATCTGTTGTTCAGCCACTTCTCTTCTTAGGCCTCAGGCAAGGACCGTGACATAATGGACTTGGAAAACTCTTCTTTCTCCAGCTCACACTTGCTTTCATCTTCTCTCGAAATCATTACGAATATTTCATTCGTGTGACGAAACGTTCCTTTGCCCAAAGAAAGTAAGGCAGCCTTCCATCATCTTCCGCTGATGGGCACTTCTGGTCTTTGACTAAAATCATCCATCACATCTTTTATCATAATGTTTATTTCGCTCTTACCTTCCAGCGATATAACAGTAGACTCTCATCTCATCACGATCAAGGACAAGGAACCATTTTAGTTCTTCTTCACACTCTAACTCCACCTTGGATGACTCACTTCCAGACGCACCTCTTATTAACCCAGTGCCCTTCCCCATAATCTTTTCTCGTACCGACCAAAACACACTTTTCTCCATAGAGATAATTAAGATATATTGACTGAGTAGCGCCCCTCCTCACGTTTTCGAAGACCTCATTTATTAAGCTGCGTCCGTGCTTTCTCCTCTGTTTTGCTTCTGCTTTGAGAAACAAAACTTTCCCTTCCAAGAAATATGCAGTGGCGAAGCCTCTCCCAAGGAGGGATGACCGTTCTAATCCTTCCAACTTTCGTCTTGTTCTTCTGTCTTACTATTTCCAGAGTTTTCGAATCTCTCCTCGAGTCCCATTTCCTTAAGTATCTCGGAACATACCATCTTCTCTCTGATCATCAGTATCACTTCTGCTCGGTAGGATCCATCCGTGATATCCTTTCCTGTCTAACGAATGTCTGTTTATCCTATTTGAAAGACTGAGGAATACCTTGTTGCTCATGATATAATTCGAAAATTTGTGGCAGGATGTGGGCACGGGGTCTGATCTGCAACTGACCTGCCCTCTCTTGATTTTCTACCGGCACGCAGTTCTCTCATGTCTGACTTCCTCTTTGGCTAGCGATCTACCTCAGTAACTGTTAATGGATTAGCTTCTCTGTCTTTCCCTATCGACAGCCGTGTCACACCTCTAGGGTTCTGCCCTCTCTACTACACTTTTCCTCATTTCTGTCAAAGATCTTCAATAAATTATCCAAATACACTCTTACGCTGACGACTCAACACTGCATTTCACCATTTTTCTTTTTTTTTATCCAACCCATTCTGTCTTCCTCAAGCTACATCTTGATTCCCCATAATTATCTCTACAAACCCAGAGTTAGAATTTGTTAGGGGGCCACACGCAACATCCCCCCCCCCCCGAAAAAAAAAAACTCC
>JAYMFT010368381.1:0-21982 GCA_038088735.1 Panulirus argus
CCCCTGAGATAATATATATATATATATATATATATATATATATATATATATATATATATATATATATTTCTTCTGATCCACGGGAAATAAAACACGATAAGTTCCCAAGTGCACTTTCGTGTAATGATCATATCATATACTTATATATATGACCTTTATCTCCAAACAGTGAGCGAAGCAGGAGGTCAACACCGTCTGTTGGCCTCACTGTTGCCACGCTCCAAGTCTCTCCACCCAACCCAACCCCCTCCGGACCCCCCCTCAATTTAACCCATGTCGTTTTGAACAGGTGTCTCTTGAGTGGAGCGTGACTCAGCCGTCCTCTCAAGCACACTGTTCCTGACAGCATCTCGCACGGGGCACGACCTTAGAGATAACCTGTGTTGTGGTTGGATGTGCCTTTTTTTTTTTCTTTCTACGTCTTGTTACAAGCTGCTGAATCTCTCTCTCTCTCTCTCTCTCTCTCTCTCTCTCTGAGTGTGTGTGTGTGTGTAGGCGACAGCACAAAAAGGCTGCATGATAAGATTTCTGCCCAAACCCCCCACCCCCCCACCCTCAATCCCTCCCCCCAACCCTCCACCCCTCCCCTTCACAAATCAGTGGATCTCTCTCCCAATTCTAAGCACGATATAGACCCCTTGGCGATCCAGAGAGCATCCACAGACCCCATAACGATCGCGTCTTCGGCAGGAGAGAGAGAGAGAAGGGGGAGAGGGGCAGGATCGGCGCGAGCGGTAGCAGCAGTAAAGAACACAGGAACAGGAGGAGGAGAACCAACACAGATAAGGGAACAAGGGCCGGTAGCATTAGCAATTACGTGTGTGTGTGTGTTTGGCATTGTGCCTAATGGGAGAAGGGAGAGCATTGATATGATAAGGGGGCCATGATCAGCAGGTAGAGCAATAGGCGGTTCAGAAACGCAACAGGCGGAACAGAAGGCTAAAAGTGAATGCAGCAACAATGAAGGCAGCTAGATGCACGGTAGCGGAGGCGGGGATGGATGGGACAAAAACAAGGTGCGGGAGCTGCTTCATTGCAAAAAGAGAGGGAGGGAATGTCAGCGACTCTAGTAGCTAAGATTGTTGGAGAGATCCGAAGTGGAGAGGAGGATTTTAGAGGCATCAGGAGGTGGATCGGGTGGAGGGAAGGGGCAGGGGAAGCAGTAGCAGGAGAGGGAGGGAGGGAGGAGGTCGTCGAGAGCAGCAGTAGCAGTAGCAAGTGGTCGGGTAAAGGGCTTGCGTTGCCTGTGGCACCGGTGAGGCGATGTCGCTCGTGTTGTCTTGCCCCTCCACCACCACCACCACCACCACTCCAACACTACCACCACACACAACCTCTCCGACAACGCCACCACTCACCATCACTCACCACCACCACCACTTTGCATTTCTGGCGACTTTACTACGTGAAAAGTCTTCGCGAAAATGGAAGCATGATCTCTCTCTCTCTCTCTCTCTCTCTCTCTCTCTCTCGTGTTTGCTTAATTTAGAGCCACAGTAATTAGTCACGACTGCCCGGAAAAGGTGCAGCCATTTGCATGTGACTAAGGGTCAGCCATTTGGAGTGCTCTCTCTCTCTCTCTCTCTCTCTCTATCTCTCTCTTTCTCTCTCTCTCTCTCTCTCCTAAATCTATTTGCGACATAAGGTCTTGAAGGGGCGCTCCCTGGGTGGGGTTTAAATCGAGGGTCTGCAGAGAACGAACCAACGACAAGCATAGTCATCTAAAGATGAAAGAAAGGAAGAAGAGGAGGAGGAAGAAGAAGAGGAAGGGGAGGAGGAGGAGAAGGAGGTGGAAGACGGCAGATGAGGCACTGGTGGTGGTATGGTGAGGAGGGGGAGGGGTTTGGGGGTGACAAGGACACGGCAGTGATGACTCCCGCTACCACCGTTGACGCCCCTCCCCTACCCTCCCTTCTCCCCGGCCGGGTCACTGTCCTCTGGAAATCTTCAACCTGTTGCCCGACCACTGTTCCCGGCCCCTCGGCCCAGGCCCCAGCCCCAAGCCCAGCCCCGGCTCGTCCCACACACCCCAGCCCACACGGCCAAGCCCACACACACCAACCGACACGACCCACCCTGGACAGAACGACTACCACCACCACCACCAGCACCACCAACAACTTGGCCCTGTCCCAGCTACCACCCAAACCACCACAGAACCGATCAGTCATCATCACTGGTCTTCCTCGACCACACCTCCGCCCGCAGAGCAAACAGCGCATCCTTACACCCATCAAACACTCCAACCACCCACCCGTCCCGCCTTGGTATCTCCACACCTTAATGACGCCACGACTTCCGGCGATCCCTCTTCGGCCCCTCTCTACCCCTCCAGGAGCCGCAGATGTTCCCCAGAAAAAATCAAGAGGTCCCGGTTCGCCAGGGAGAGATTCTGCATCAACCAAAAGACCGAGCTTGAAGTACTATGTATATATAAGAGGCTTTCCATATGCTTTAGAGTGGAGAAGTGATCAAGCTTTGTGGTCAAGCTTCGTGGCTAAGCTCTGACGCTTGATCTGAGGCTACCGATGCACATTAGACAGCTGCCGAGGGGGCCGGAAACACAAATAGCAGTCTTTCTTGCAATCAACGGCGTATCTGTTGAAGATTTCTCACGCCTTGATCGACAACATGGCACGGGCTCACACGGACGGGCAGCCATCACCGCACGAACTCACACGGACGGACTGCCATCACCGCACGAACTCACACGGACGGGCAGCCATCACCGCACGAACTCGCACGGACGGACTGCCATCACCGCACGAACTCACACGGACGGGCAGCCATCACCGCCACACGAACTCGCACGGAAGGATACCCAATACTGTCCTTTGTTCTCACGGACGAACAACCACTCTTGTACCTCTCACGAACGCACAGCCTCCATCACAGGAACCTTCACGGACGAGCAGCCTCTGACTCACGAACTCCCACGAACGGTCGTACATTTCAGAGAGAGTGGAGGGGGAAAGATGTGCGGCCATCATCATCTGTACCAGATCGCGGGGCATTTGTCGTTTTGACACAGCTGGACTATTAGCCCTGTCGTGTAGCCTACAACACGACCTCAAACGACAGCCTCATGTTTAAGCTATGATGCCTCATTTCTTTCTTCCTCTTCATTATTATTATTATTATTATTATTATTATTATTATTATTATTATTATTATCTCTGACTTCTTTATTTTACCCTATTTACTCCTTTCTCTATTCTCTCTCTCTCTCTCTCTCTCTCTCTCTCTCTCTCTCTCTCTCTCTCTTGATCATCATCATGCTCACTCATACGTTCCATATGTCCAAACCATTTCAACACACCCTCTTCTGCTCTCTCTCTCTCTCTCTCATGATGATGATGATGATGATCATCATCATCATCACTTCCTCATCTTTCAATTAACCTGTGTCTTATTTCTCACCATGTTACACTCTCCTCGCCTCTGTCCCCTTCTGTCGTTTTTGCATGCTCGGTATTCCGTCGTTTCACAACTCTCGTCCTTCCCCGCGTTATTTCTCTGGAATCTGTGAAGGTTACGGAGAACTTTGCATGGCCTCCAACGGGCTTTCGTCAGGTCTGGACCTGTGTTTTGTAGTCTCACTCGGGGTGGTTGCTAAGGTCAGGACCTGTATCATGTAGCCCCCTTGAAACCCTTCAGGTCAAGACCTGTGCTATGTAGGCTTACTCTGCGTTGCTCAGATTCAGGCCCTGTATTATATAGCCCCAGTCAGAATCCATCACGTTAAGGCTTGTCTTGTTTAACCTCACTCGGGGTCTATGTGGTCAAGACCCGCATTGTGTAACGCCAGTCGGAGACCATCAGGTCTAGATCGGTCTTGTATAACCTCCGCCGGCATTCCATCAGGTCAGGACCTGCCTTATGCAACCTCCGTCCCCCCAAGAACCCCAGACGAGGTCGCCCTTAAACAGACCCAACGAACCGTATCGAATGGGCCGTTCTGTAACTGACCCTCAGTCCTTAAACATCCAGTCTTCGTGTAAGCTTCTGGCTTGGCTGAGTCAGACGAAGGCCCTGTTGGTCTTCTGGTGGAAGACCCTCTCATGTATCACAGGCCAGGTTGAAGCAGGTACCCCCTCGTTGTGTAACCTATCGCCTGTGGACTTAGAAGCTTTGAGGTTAGCCGCTAAGTCGAGAGCCACTAGGCCCCCCCAGACGGAGCTGAAAGATTATGGTGATTAAGAAGACTCAACAAGGCTCGAATCCATTTGCATGACGGAGGAGTTGCACACCACCCAAGAAAGGGCTATGCAAGATCACCCTGGCCATCCCAACACGAACGTAAATGTCGGACAAGTACAGCCTTCAAGTGGTAGTTTAGCCTTACCTGTTGGTCTAATTATCCCTCTCCTGTCGTTAGGGCCAAACCACAAATTACTGGACTGTTGTTCGTTTTTGATGGAATTCAACACCATAATACCATGGGAGTCTTGACCCCAGCAACTCGTAGAGGGAGTAGGGACGGAGTCGCGAGGCGAGCGTAGACCAATAGGTACTCCAAAAGACCCGTGATACACAGGCGCCGGAATCGACTCCCCCTATATGAAACTCCGGAAGTGTTTCTTCGATGTGGCCACCTGGAGGAGGGCCGTATGGTCCAAGGCTTGCCTGGATCACCATCCTTGTCTTGTAGTTAGCATGGTTAATACAATCTCTGTTGCTTGTTATCAGCTTTTTATGTGGTGAGCGCCCCTTCTGGTTCGTCTCGCGTCTGTGTGCTCGGTTGATTAATGTGTATTGTAAAGTCTTTGAATCTGGCTAATTACTCTTACGGTATGATGCTACAGTGAACAGATACAAGTTAATTACTCGTACTATGAAATACCACATCGAACACGCACGGATGAATTACCCCTACGACACAGTACCATATCGAACACACACAAGTTCATTAACTCCACGTCCACAAAGAGATGACATTATAAAGAATGGGACAATATGAGGTGGGAAGAGATTAAACGTGGCGAAAAAGCTGATGAAAAGATAAAGTCGTAAATGCAGAGAGTGGAATGTTTAATGAAGCTGGTTTGGGTGTTCGAGATGGGAAGATAAGGAGACTCGAACCCAAGTGCTGCATGAGGTGATTGTGGATTGTGTTGGCGCCTGAACAGGGAAAGAACTGTTCTGTGAATACACGAGGCGGTTATTAATGTCCTGATGATGGTAATAAAGGAACATTTCCATATGCATGTATCTTTGTTTATAGCTTGATTTATCTTTTGGAGGTTTTGATGTTTATTAATTTAGATTTAGATACTTCTGTTGACAGGAGACGAAGTTGCATGCATGATTTTACTGCTGTCAACACACGCTGTGACAGCTGCCCGTGTAAAGTGCTGTCAAGAGCTGTCAGCTTGTCAAAGGAGTGTCATAATC
Organism: Panulirus argus; assembly: GCA_038088735.1. Lineage (NCBI taxonomy): Eukaryota > Metazoa > Arthropoda > Malacostraca > Decapoda > Palinuridae > Panulirus > Panulirus argus. The sequence goes on from JAYMFT010368381.1 coordinate 5,395, forward strand.
ATGACATCCTCTGACACTAAGTGACAAGGGTAAGGACCCTTTGCAAATGCCCTTGGGGAACATGACAGTCATCTGGCTGGGTGTTGGCTGGTAGTGGTGGTAGCCAGGGGCTGGGTGTTGGCTGGTGGTAGGAATTGTGGTAGGGAAAGGATGGTGGTAATGGCGGCAGATGGAAGGTTAATGTTTGAATGGTAGTGGAGTGGTGGAAACCAGTAAAGCTTTAGCGGCATTACGAATGATGCTGGTGGAAGCTCCTGGGGTGGATGTTGACCGTGTGTGTGTGTGTGTGTGTGTGTGTGGAAGAGCAGCAGGTTAACCACCTCGGCGTAAGCCCACCTGACGGAACTTTCGCAAGTCATGCCACGTATAAATCCTCTACTTCAGTCCGAATGACGCAATGAATTCTGCCACTTGTGTGTGTTTGTTTGTTTGTGTGTGTGTGTGTGTGTGTGTGTGTGTGTGTGTCTGCGCGAATAGATAGTAATTATAAATAGATTTGTGTCAGACAGACAAGATAGACATCGGAAACTGAGCCTGTATCGTAGTGAACATAAACTTAGGAAAATGGACCTGTATCGTAGTGAAGATAGACTTCGGAAACTGAACCTGTATCGTAGTGAAGATAGACTTCGGAAACTGAACCTTTATCGTAGTGAAGATAAACTTCGTAAACTGAGCCTGTATCGTAGTGAAGATAGACATCGTGAAACCGAGCCTGTATCGTAGTGAAGATAGACATCGCGAAACCGAGCCTGTATCGTAGTGAAGACAGACATCGTGAAACCGAGCCATGTATCGTAGTGAAGTTATCCATAGCACTGAACAGGAAGCCCTGACCAAGGGCCTGAAGAAACTGCACGTGTGAAGACTCCCGTTCCCCAAGCAGGAGAAAGAGCAGTGAGTTAGTTAGTTCGTACACACGCTCACCTCAGCCACGCCACCTGGCCATCCTGAGGGCGGCACACGTCTGCTGTGCCTGTGGCAGCATAACGATGAGCATGTCCTCAGCATTAGCAATGCCTTCAGCGTTTCGAATGACATGTGACCTCATCATGTCGAATGACATGACCTCAGCATTACGAGTGCCCCGACTTGCGCCGCCCGAATGCCCGCAACTTCAGCATTATGACAGGCATGACATCCGGTGATCTCGAAGCGCCCTTTGAACCCTCGGGTATAGCTAACGATTTGAACGATCCCTGGGTCATGTAGTTAACGACCAGTTATTATGTCGCCCTACCATTTTATGATTGAAATTGCTTTTAGAAATAATGTTATGGCGATGTGAGCAGATCAGATTAGGCGAATTTACTGCACACAATGGCCGCATGTTTGTCAAATATTTACTGAGCATTTTTCTGTTCACCGTTTTCTGTAGCGACAGCATTTTTCTGTTCATCGTTTTCTGTAGCGGCAGCATTTTTCTGTTCACCGTTTTCTCTAGCGCCAGCACTTTTCCGTTTATCGTTTTCTGTAGCGCCAGCATTTTTCTGTTCACCGTTTTCTCTAGCGCCAGCACTTTTCCGTTTACCGTTTTCTCTAGCGCCTATTGCACCTGTCGAATCTGTGGACGTAAATTATTATCCTATTCGCCTCTATAGCTTACTGAAATTTGAACAAACAAGCACAGATCTATTCGCAAAACTCGGCAATTTAGTGGCTGTCGAATTCCTGGGCGTTGTCATTTGACACGAGACCTGCGTCATAATTGAAGGTGAGGCGCTTAAGCCCCGTCACAGCGTGTAAACAGACGACAGCTAGCGGAGTGGGCAGCAACTTTGCAAAGTGAATCAAATTCGCGGTAATATAGTTCCTAGATAAACTTTCTTTCCTAATATGTCTTTAAGCGCGAATGTAGAAAATCTGAAAAGTAACAAATTGACGTTAAATCATTCCTATAACTGACTTTAAATCATTTTGAAAGGGATACACCCTACATTTCTCTCGGAAGTAAACAAAGCAGCCATATTGTGACGTCATGACCGAGGGTGCCAAGCCATAAATATGGCTTTTCGATGCTTATCCTGACGAGCTGAATATATACGGCCATATATCAATACTTACACCGACTCCTTTTAATAATCTATCTCTCACAGTTAGATATACAGGCATGGGATCGCGTCTATCTCTCAAAACACTTTGCTTAGCCGCCTCAGCTTGCATTCAAAACAGGATAGATTTATTGGATCATTGTCTCAGTGATATATAGACTCTAATTATAAATTACGACCTCTGATCTATAATTATTATCTATTCATGAAGTAGCGGGGAAGATTAATAGCCTCAATGGGTCAGTTAGTCCTGTGACTGATGAAAAAACGTGAAAAAAGTCGAAAATTTACAAAAAACGCAGGTCTAAGGAAAAGAGGCTCGTTCACAAATGCGGAAAAAAAGCAATAGTAAAGGATTGAAAAAGAGAAAGGAAGAAATGTTGATAGACGGGTTGGCTGTGGTTAGAGAGATGTGGAGGAAATGGGTTGGGTCTCCACAGTACTAACACCCCAGAGCACCAGTGGGCGCAAAACACACATACCAGAAAACTGGCCTGAAACTTGTTAAGAAAAAAGACCATCCTAGTCAGAACTCTAATCCTTCTATAATGCGTTTAAGACAGAACTCTAATCCTTCTATAATGCGTTTAAGATAGATATACGATTACTAATTATCCGCTATTCATCTCTTCATTGCGAGTAATCACAGCACTGGTGTCCGACTTCGGGTTACCCAACGTACCGCTAGTGGTACGCAAGGTACATCTATACGGTACATGATATTAGCCATGGAAGCTAAGATCGTAGGTTAAAACAGATTTATGAATACAGGTTTATCACAGGGATTAGTAGACACTTCCTTATACATCAGTTTATGCAAGATATATTTTTTTATATGTCTAGGGTATTCTACTGTCAGATTTATGGTAGTACTCAGAGTAGAGATAGATTAGTGGAACGCGACTTGAAAAACGGTTAGAGAATACTGTCCTAAACCACGTTACGTGCTAGACAGGTGTAAACCTCATTAGCACCGGCCCTCACGTAAGCTGCGTTACGACAGGAGTTAAAACTGAGCCACGGGCCTCGTCCTTTGCGATCCTGAAGGAACATTGTGGAGTTGAATCACTCAAGAGCCCATTTGAATAGTCATTCCCGAGGCCAGGTATGCCCAGGTACCCCTAGGTATGTTTATGCATGATCGGGTATACACCCCCCACCACTCCCCTCCCATTGTTGGTATACCTTCAAATGCTAAAGTACTTCTTGGTATACCAGAGTATTTTCGATTTTTTTTTTCCGAAATATATGTCCAGTTGGAGCATATCTGGGCATGGAGTATGTTAATTATCGATACTTCCTTTCAGAGATTGACCCTTTACTGGGTTCAGGTAGAGAAGGGACCATTGTCAGGTTGAGGTAGAGAAGGACCCATGGTCGGGTTTAGAGTAAAGGACCCATGGTCGGGTTTAGAGTAGAGAAGGACCCATGGTCGGGTTTAGGGTAGAGAAGGACCCATGGTCGGGTTTAGGGTAGAAAAGGACCCATGGTCGGGTTTCGGGTGGAGAAGGACCCATGGTCGGGTTTAGGGTAGAAAAGGACCCATGGTCGGGTTTAGGGTAGAAAAGGACCCATGGTCGGGTTCAGATGACTACCACAACACTGTACAAAGGTCAGACTCCTCCAGTCTTGACCCCAGTCTTACTTTCTGTCTCTATATGTTCGTATGTGCCACAGTCTCCAAAGTGTAAAGCTTTGCTAAGTTAAGCTGAGTGGGTGTGCGTCAGCTTAAAAGCAGGATATGGCAGCTAAATCAGTACACATAAGGTTACACAAGCATTGCTTACATAAGCTGTTGAAACATAAGCTTACACACACACACACACACACACACACACACACACACACAGCTGTAACCCCGAGGTAGCTTCCGGGTACAGAGGCGACGTACCCAGCTTGCCTGGCTACAGGGGGTCATACAGTATCATAAGATTGATGGGAGCCTATTACACATGCATTAAGACGGAGATTCCTGCCTGTCATGCTGAGCTCGCCGTCCTTCAACACCTGGGCGAGGTGAAGGTAATCCTCAGGTTATACAAGGGATTTTTTTCATAGTATTCAAGACGAAGTTGCAATATTAACAGACGATATATATATATGTATATATATATATATATATATATATATATATATATATATATATATACATTCATACATACATACATACATACATACATATACATATTTGATGGCCATATATCAACCTCCCCAACTACTTTACCATCCCTTAAGGCCTCTCACTAAACATGGCCGTGTGTTCAGTGATTTGTTGCCAGAGATCAAGGACCCCATGTTCGTCCTAGGGATAGATACATGGCCCCCTGGTGGGGCGTAGCAAAGCAGTCATGGGATCCGACAAGCCCACACATGGAGGTTCCACATTTCCTCGGTTTACTTTACAGTGCACCACAGCGCTAATGGCAGGATCAATTACTACTCTAGTAATTGTCTGTTATCCATTGGTAATCTAATTATTATTCATCGGTGGCATTCATTAAAACAATAGACTAAAAACAATATGAATAAAGATGCAGTCATGGCTTTGACTAATACAGACAGGAGCTTGTGTTATGAATTTAAATATCGCTTCAGCTAAAGGGATGGTTGAAGTGCCGACTATCTTCGCTTCTTTAAGCCAGTATAGAGGTATGAAAAATAGATTTCTATCCCTCAGAAATGAATGCTAAATTAATCGCCGGTTATGGTGGAGTGGACGTGTGTGTGTGTGTGTGTGTGTGTGTGTGTGTGTGGCGAGACCTGCAGCTCAGTGCAGCCGGCGTTCGCAACAGGTCAAGGCAACAGGTCCGGTAGGTCCAAGCAGATCTGGTGGGTCCAACAGGTCCAACAGGTCTGGCCTGACCGGCCAATGGACCGGACCGGGACAGTGGGAGTAGTGAGTTACGTTGGAGGTCACTGACCCCCGGGCCACATGCCCACCCTGCGAGGCCAGTAACCAAGCCGCATGCCCACCCTTACGAGGCCAGTAACCTCCGGGCCACACGCCCTTCGACCAGCTACGCATATCTGCGTTAATCGTGTGGTTGTATGAGACGAGGCAAACCTGCATTAACGCCCGGGAGAGGTGCAGGGTCAGGGGCGTGTGTAAAGGGAGGAAGGGCGTCGGCAATAGCAGAGAGAACTGACGACTTGTGTACTCGGCAACACAGACGACACTGGGAGGGGAGATTTTATTACGACAAGGGAAGGCAATATGAGAGAAGAAGATATGGGTTAGAAATAAAGTAGATAAATGAGAGAATGGGAAAAGTAGATAAGGAAAGGAAATAAGGTGGATAAGAGGGACTGAGAAAAGAAAAGTAAATAGGACTGAGAAGCTGAGTGAGATTAGAACAGCAAGCAGAACTGGAAACATTGGAGACAGTAACTTAAAACTTCCCACAGACGGACAAGACGTTAACTCCAAACCCATTCAGCCAGCCAGTCAGAGAGAACTAACTGTCTCGTCGTATCACTTTAGGCAAATGAACCTTTCGACAGTCGGAAAAGAAATAATACCAACTGAACGACCCCAGACCTCAGAACCTCTGGACGAATTTGAGACAACAACATGACTCCGTTACCTGAGATGGTGACTAGGAACCTTGCTGTTATCGCTCTTCTCTCCAGTAATAATTGATTCTAGATTTAGATAAGAGATTAGAGAGCAGAGACCGTAGTCATTCAATCCTTGCAAGGAGTAAATGACCGTAAGACTCAACACATTCCATAGATAATGGGAGACCATATTGCAGACCCGATCTTCTTCAGCAAACCTGAGATTCAAGAATGCCTCTTGTCAATGACGCTGTTTGACCTCGTAAAACGAGGCCGTTCGACAGTCCGACTGTTATATCATACCCAGGAGTGTGATGTAAATGATTGGCGTAATGAAGGTTTTCGCTCCTCCCTTACGGACGGTGTCATCAGCCCTGACCACAACGACCGTTTCGTGTCTTGAGAAACAGCCTTCAGTAGTTGGTCATTCTAGTTGTTAGGACGGAGTCAAGCGCCGACTTCCCGCACGCACTTGCTCTTAAATTCCAGAAATCCTTTATGGAACAAGAAAACCCATTGAAGAACACGTTCCAGACTATTATGCAGATCTGGAACAAGCAAGAGGTCCAGCTTGTTCCATACCATCTTCAGCTCGTCTCGTGATGGGTGTGCTGGTTCGCTGTATGAAGGGTGGAGAACCATGCCTCGTTTTCTTCTTCTTATGGGAGACCCTTCCCTTTAAAGGACCCACACTTCTCGTTTTCGTTGAAAAACTCATGACTGATGATGTCCTCTTTCACTCGTCCATTTTGTTAACATTTAATAATTTTGTACTCATAGTTTATTTTACCTATTAACTGAAATACTGGATGAGGTAATGAGTTGGCGATGGTTTCTCCTACATATGGGAGCAAGGTCTCATTGTGAGGGAGATAAGTGGTTTATTCATGGGATTAGATCACTGAATTTGGGTAGAAATGGATCACGTAATATAATTCTTGAAATGTTTACGAACTTCAGACTTTCTGATGTGATTAGCATCTGCGGTGATTAGTTGGGTTTGGAGGTCAGGTCAGGTCATGTCCTGAAACATAGACCCCCGTCTGGAACAAGGGTTGTACAATGGCCGTGCCTTCACGCAGGTGCGATGTCAGTGTGACCTCAGTTCTCAAGGTTATGGCTTAGGTAGTTAGGTAGTAACATCGTGACTTGTAGACTTACAGGACTAGCGTCATTTCCATAGGATGGGGTAAGGGGTAAGGGGGGGAGCGGAACGGATGCAGGACAGGTTTTACGGGGGGGTCATGAGGGGAAAGGGGGAGGGAGGAATGGGTAAGCAATGACCCGGATATGAAATGTTTCCTCGGCCGTGAGAGCGACAGTCATAAAATTGGATGGTCGACGTTGCTCGTCTCCTGAAGAAGGTGACACGTTCATCGTGGGTTATGCCAAGGTAATGGTCGAGTAGACAAACGCAGTAGTTTCTAAGGTTCGTTACTTGATAGCAACACTGCCGGGGAGACATTGGCCGGCTTGACCGTCAAACTCAGACCTGGCGCCACCAACAGGATTCTGCCGCCGATGGCCAAATGCCACCCACCGATTCGCTCGATTCCTTCTCGCGTCGCTCTGGAACCATCGCCATCTCGCGGAAGCGTGCTGGAGGACGCACCCGTCTTAAAATTCCTCCGGCAGGTGATGGAGGAGGTAAAGAGGACCTGGCATCAGGTAGGATCACTGACCGTGTGTAAGTCTCCCTCGAGATTTACGGCGGACGGGAACTGGCTGGCAAGTCAACTCCGCCGTCTCCCACACGAGGTGGCGTCGTGTCCGGCCAATGACCTATCACTCGCCAGGAAATCTGGCCCCTATGCACCTCCCCCCTCTGGCCTGGCGACCAATGAGAACGCTCCCCTTCGGTCGGCCTGGAAAACACTCCTCCCACCAAACTGGAGAATCAGTTTCCCTAGGCCAAGGTCTTGGGCGCTGGGTCGCTGACCCAAGACGCGCCACCGCGGCAGAATACTGCGAGTGTTCTGGGTCAGGACTCCTTCCTGTTGTCTCCAGTTTCTTGCGGCGAGCGGTAGCTGCCTTAAGTGGCAGTGCTGGGAGGAACTGATTATTCCGCACGACTTATACTACTGCTTAAAAAAGTTGCCCCGACTTCTTGCGCGGTTGAAGTCAACCAGATTCCTCCACAGTGTAACTCCCTTGTTTGTCTCTTTTCCTCTATAGAAAAAGAGATGAGTTTTTGATGGTTGTGGCCGATGGCGCGGACCAGAAGACCACTGGGAACACGAGTGGCGTGTGGTCGTCGTCGTCGGCTTCAAGGACATCCACCCCCCAGGCCAGTGACCGGGGCCGCTACACTGCGCCATTGGCTGAGTGGGTCAAAGACTCGCTGGCACACCGGCTGGACGCTGGACGCCTCTGGAAGCTGCCAGCTGCTGCTGGTGGAGGGTCCTGGATCGTCCCTGGAAACCAGCCCCCTGATAGAGGCCCCCCACCTCACGGCACCCAGCACTCCCACTTCCTGTCGTTGGGTTGTACGAAATTCATCCCAAGTAATTCATGCGCCTTCCAAGGCTTTCCGCACCGATGATCTGCATGTATAACCGCCGCTAATATTAAGAAAGAAAAATAATAATAATGAAGAGCTTCGCCTCGCACGCCAACGTAAATGGCGAAGGTGTAGCGAGAGAACAGGTTACTCCCGAGTTATTTTTAGCCTCTTTGCAAAGACCACACTGGACTTGAAGAATGTTGTTTCGTTAAGTGGGCAAGACAGACACATGCAGCCACCAAAGTCTCCATCATTAGTTCTTTAACGACCCGCGTGCGGTATCACTGCAGTTGGTGTCTCTTCACCACTTGTGTGAGGGGTTGGGTCCGGGAGAGGGGGGTCTCATTGTGTTTTGCTGACCGTTGGAGCGAGGTCGTAGCGGCGCTGCGCTGACCCATATGATGGTCCTTCCAAGAATTACATGTCCTGTAGCCACTAGTGACTCCCTCCCTCCCTCTCTCCTCTTAAAAGCATAGTCAACACCGTTCAGATGCTCGAATGCGCATGAATCCGCACGCACCCAGTCAGCCCGTCATGAGCAACACTCTCCAGGCTGTGAAAAGCCAACAAGACAGGGTTCCAGGGAGGGGATCCGGGGGAACACGGACCACCTGGCCTCCCGTCCAACAGGCATTGCTCCTGCACCTGGACACGAGAGACGTAGTTGGTAACTTGTTTGGTGACCTGGGAGGGTCAAGGCTTTACGCACTGCAGCAGGAAGGAACAGATGTATCGATCAAGCTGGTGGGGATAAAGAGAGAGAAAGAATTTGTTTTCTTTAGGTCATTTCCATTAGAAATATTCGATATCATATTTCTGGACTTCAAAAGGAGAGGGGAATAATCTTTACTGAAGAAAGGCTATTTGTATTTCTGTAATTGCGACAGATGTATCCAATTTGCAATTTTTTTTTCAGTTACCATTGCAAGAGTGACATCATAAGTCATATGTGATGATTCCTGATATACAGCTTCGATGATGATAACTAAATCCTGTTCAGAACTGACGTACAAAAATGATATGAACTTTTTCTGTGACTAGATTAAAACTTGTCATCTTGTATGTATGCTCAGAGTACGTAAATAATCTTCATGACGTGATTTTTTCACCACGCGAGAATCGCTGAATAAGTTCCTTCGCCTCTCGCTAGAACGGCAGAAAAAATAAAAGGTTTAAAAAACAAGTTTATTATCATACCTGAATACCCAAACAAGTTTATTGACGTGGAGAGAGTTCCTCGACGCCGCGTCATTGGATCTGTTTATAGCGAGTCGGATCGGATGGAGTCTTGGAGGGCGGGCTGTGCATGGCCATCACAGCCCCTGATGCGGGTGTTAAGGGCCGCGATCCTCCGTTCTGACCTTAGCTGTACGGAAATCTTGAAGGTCAGTCTCACCCAAGTCCATCTACGGCTCTGTTCTGACCGTGGAGATCTTGTAGGTCAAGTCTGACTTTAAGGAGGCGAAATATTCGAAGTTCATCCCACTCAAGTCCATATATGACTCTCTGCCGACCTTAAACTTGGGAGATCTGGAAGGTCGGTCTCCACAAGTTCATCCAGGACGCTGGCGTACTTGCCTCCCTCCAGGGGAGATTAGTATCTGCTAACAAATGCTTCGGCGGGGTGTTTACAGTCTCCCCTCATCTTGCTTGTGGTTAGGCCAGGATATCAGCCATCCATGACCTTTCATCGGAAACGAGTCTCAAGGTTTTTCTCCGCTGATGTATACATCCTAAACGATCCGCAGACACGAGACTTTTAAGATTTTGAAGGAGAATCGACCGAAAATATGACCGTTCGGTATAGAAACCTACGAAGTTCATCCTAGAAAGTAAATGTGGTTTAACCATGCTAAAGAATAGAGATCAACAGACTTCAAATATCTCAACTTTTCTTAGATTTTCAAATGAATTACAATTTTCAGAGGATTTTTAGATTTTCTTCTTTTGTCATAGACTTTAACAGGGTCTTGCTGTAGCGTCGTATCATGTGATACATCCAGTATCGAACCTTATATCAAGGAATTCAACCTTGAAATAATGTAGTTATGCATGAAATCAAGTTTGAATATATATTTCACCCATGCCACCATGATTGCTTAGGCCGGACGTCACAAAACCATATTTAATGTCGCAGTATTATTATCATTATTAGTAGTAATAGCAGTAGCAGCAGTGATAGCATCAAGCCTTTCATATTTCTTATCATCCTTATCGTTATTGCACGAGAAATTCATGTCAGTCGAGGTCATGGTGTGGAGTCCCTGACCTCCTCCACCACAAAACAGCCTGGGGTCCAGGTCCCTGCCTTCCTGGCCTTGGGGACGCCTCACTTGTCTTGATCGTGAACCAGTTTCAAGCGACAGCGTCGGAACCAGAACGAAGCTGGTACGAGTTACGATTCGAATCTCATCTCTCACTAGGGTGAATTAATGTCATTATCCTCCAAGACTTGGAAGCTGGGACTCGAGACTTTCTGAACTTTTTTTTTTCTTTTAGATTTTTGACTCGTATGGAAGACTGAATACGTCCAAAATCTTGCTTAATGAAGGGAAAAAGGTATTACTTGATTTCGAGACCTCGTGTATGGGAGGAATACTGAAATTTGGGAAATGTTATAAATATCAAAACTGGAAATGTGATCTGCAATAAGGGGTTGAATTGGGAGTGGGCCGTGGACAATAGTGTGGCGTGTCCGAACCTTCCAAATTATGATTTTGCCCAGTGTACTTGCCGGAACTGGTGATGTGTTTTGGTCCAGAGCTGGTTCCTGTGACGCAGTTGTTTCCTCCCCCTCTCCCCCTCCTCACCCCACCTCTCTCTCTCTCTCTTTCTCAAGAAATAGGCGAGGCCCTGGGAGTGGAGGAGTGTCACGCACTCCCCAAAAGAGGGTTCCTTTAGGCCAGCACACGTCATGGAAGGGTGAGGGAGGGGAGCGGCGCGAGCCGAGAGAGCCGACGTTGCTTGATGAAAGACGCGCTGCGCTGAAGGAAGGTTAGAGATAAACTGAAAGAAGAGCTTGGGGAGGTGGTGGGAGATAAAGCTGGGGTGGCAGGATGCGACGAAGACGGAGAGCCGATGAGGAGTGGATAAAGGAATGCAGGCTGACGGGAGATTGATGAAGTGGGCGCGGGTGACGGCAGACGCTGCCGTAGATCTGAAGGGGGAATAGGTTACGTCAGGTTCCCCAAGACAACAGCGCAACAGCCCAGGGTGGTGAACAAAGCAAGTAGAGGATTGACCTGGGTTTTTGCACCAGAAGATAACTAACCATAAATAGTCTAATGAGTAGTTATCATCTAGAGTCTTTAGTTGTTATCATGATCAAGTGAGCAATCGATAAGTTATCATAAGCAGTTGGTAAAGGAAAAGATATAAAGATCAGAGAAAAGTTACGTAGTGTGAATATAAGATATCGTTTACAGCTGAGAGTTTAAGATAACTGATATAGTCTTCAGGAAGATGTTTTGTGTTAGGCATTGAATGATGTTATTGATTGTATAGGAAAGACATCTCGAAATGTCAAACTGAAAATCCATCAGTTCAGCCCAAAAGAAAAGTCGTACTTAACGCAACGTAAATCCTATCATCAAAATTCGAGAGTAAAATTCTAAGAAGAATGGAAGACCTCAATACCCACTGTGAATGGAGATGATTTCGATGCATTTTCGGGCAAAAGTGAATGGCCATATATGCCAGAGACCCCCTTCTCCGACATGGTCTTCAATAATTTAACATTCAGCCCGCCTCCGATGGTTTCCATCTGTTTGGGAAACGTCAGACGATTTCTTTGCCTTTACGAGTTTTGCTGAGTGACTGGGACCGTCATTTTACTCCGTTCTTTCCCTCATTTTCTCATAATCAGAGCAACCAAACTGAGGATGAACTGACAGGAGTCGAGAATATCAGATCAGGTGCTTCAGGTCGAACTTACGTTTTCTGAATCTGGGTCAGGGTTGTGTACTTGAAAGTGGTGAGGGGAATAAATTGGATTTTGTACCTCGCACGATTGACGTATTAAATAGATTCTGGCTCACATACCGTTTTCTCTTGATAACCTTTAATCCGGCAGCATTCTTATTCGGCAACATTCTTGCATGGTGGAGACCTCACGAGGAGGAATGCTGGACTCAGGAGCGCCCCTCTCTTATGAATAAGACTCATGGATGAGTAACTTTGGTTCATTTACTTTATCTTAAGTGTGCCGTTGGAAGATGTCCACTCAGCCTGGTTCATTTACTTTATCTTAAGTGTGCCGTTGGAAGATGTCCACTCAGCCTTCTCAGACTTCAAACGGAAACAGGCCCAAAGGTACTCTGGCTAGTACCAGTCCATATGAAGAATACGCAGCTGATGCGGAGAAACAGTGAGGTATATGGCCATCTGCCTAACCATTTAGAATATGGAAGAATGTCAGCACAGAATCGAAAGAGATCGTTGGTATAGTACTTTGTCGTTAGTGGTGTGTAACAGGAGACCAGTGGACAGTTAAGGATAAGAATAGAAGGTAGGCAGGGTCCTAAGCAAGGCTTTAGTGATACGAGTTTAAAAAAGAAAATCCCAGAGGGTAAACAGGGCTGTAGGTTGCTTGCTGAGAAAACCTTTGAAGTAGACAACAGCTTTAGGTAGATAAGTGAGACAACGTTTTACTTGGATTGTGGTAAACAAAGCTCGACTTGGATTAGTGAGGCGAGCAAGATGTTACGTGGATAGTGGAGTAAACAAGGCTCTACATGGGTAGATGGAATGAACAAGACTGTATACGAGTAGGTGGTGCAAACACGACTTTACATCGGGGTGGTGAAGCAAACAAGCCTCAACAGGGTTAGGTGAAGCACAAAAGACTCCAAAAATGGAGAGGTTAAGGCGTTAACAAGACTCGAGATGAGGGGAAAAAATTAAGGTCAACAACTCTACGCGGCCCTGGAGTATAAACATTACGACGGGTGCAGCAGCAGCGGCGGCGGTGGTGGAGTCACCTTGTGGCCAGCGAGGTAGTGCGGCCCGCGGGCCGCACACAAAAAAGAACACATTAATAGCGGCCCGGGAGAGCCGGCACAAGAACCTGCGGGAGGATGCATGGCCCGCCCTGCGCCTGGGCGTGTCTCTCTCCGTCATCGTAGTACATCGGTCGGTGGTTATGTCTTGGGCGCGCCGCCCCCGGGGCTAGAGACATGAAATGCACTTCCTACAATGAAATTCTTTTCGCCTCTCGCCCGAGGCGGTGCGCTTTTTGCCCCTGTCTGTGGAAAGGGAAGAAGAATCTCTCTAAAAAATACATATGAATGATTGTCGTCTGGATTTCCAGACATATTAGGTATCAGTGGAGTGGGTTTTTATAATCGTCTTGAGGTTCCGTGGTCCAAAAATTCCCCCGGATTCATAATATTCTTACGGTTGGCAGCGCATCTTGCGTGCCTTCGGCAGCGACACGCCAGCTGCCATTCATCTCTAGAACTGCCGTACTCTTCTTTATCCGTCAGCGTAGCGCGGATGTCCCAGTCGTTTGAGTTTACAACCAAGTATAAGATAATGTAATTGATCTTTCTGGGCTGTTTATTGCGTTGCCAAGATCCCAGTTTAGAGGATTCGGACGATTTAAGTTTTCTCAGGAGACAGATAGTGTGGTTTTTGAATAATCATCTGAACTGTTGCTTAACTGGTCTTATGTTGAGGAGTTTGGTGCTGAATGTCTCGCCATATATATTGCCGGGGTGGAGTGTGATATAAGTGCAGGAGTCTCTCTCTCTCTCTCTCCTCTCTCTCTCTCTCTCTCTCTCTCTCTCTCCCTCCCTCCCTCTCTCTCAAAGGACAAAACTCATTTAAGGGAACGTCTCACTCATAACAGTCGTTCTTCTGCAGGAGTTGTTGTTGTTCCTCCTCTTCACCTCTCTGCTCTTGCTTTCTACCCACACGTATGCAAAATACAGTAGCCTACAACTCCTCAGTGTATGGCCAAAGTATACAATACAGAGTGATACAGTACCAGTCATGGTAAGGCGTCCGTGGTCCAAGGCTGCTGGGCCGGCACTGAGCTCTCCCGCGGCGCTGACCACGGCTTTATTGTCAGCTTAATCTACACAACTCGCCACTCGTCGTACTCTTACACAACTCGCCTCTACACTTACAACTCGCCACTGCACTGAAAACTCGCCACTGCACTGACAACTCGCCCCTGTACTTACAACTCGCCACTGCACTGACAACTCGCCCCTGTACTTACAACTCGCCACTGCACTTACAACTCGCCTCTACACTTACAACTCGCCACTGCGCTGACAACTCGCCTCTACACTTACAACTCGCCACTGCGCTGACAACTCGCCTCTACACTTACAACTCGCCACTGTACTTACAACTCGCCGTTGTACTTACAACTCGCCACTGCACTGACAACTCGCCCCTGTACTTACAACTCGCCCTTCAGCGTCCTCTTGTACAACTCGCCCCTGCACTTACAACTTGCCCCTCAACGTCCTGACCTTGCTCAACTCGCCACTCACAACTCGTCACTCAAAGTCCTCTTGCACAACTCGCAGCGATCGTATAATCTGCCTCATTTCTTCCTTTGCTGCCGACGTGTTTGTCTGGGGAGGAAATGAGGTTCTGTATTCCTCTAACAATCTGTAATCTCTCAGTAGCAAGAATCGTTGGAGGAAGGGCTACTCTGAAGGATTATTCAAGAGTTTAGCGTGGAGGAGAAAGAGTTTAGTGGTGGGGAGAATGAGTTTAGTGGTGGGGAGAAAGAGTTTAGTGGTGGGGAGAATGAGTTTTGTGTGGGGAGAAAGAGTTTAGTTGGGGAGAAGGAGGTTAGTGTGGGGGAAAAAGAGTTCAGTGGGGGAGAAAGAGTTTAGTGGTGGGGAGAATGAGATTAGTGGTGGGGAGAATGAGTTTAGTATGGGGAGAAAGAGTTTTGTTGGGGAGAAGGAGGTTAGTGTGGGGGAGAAAGAGTTTAGTGGTGGGGAGAAAGAGTTTAGTGGTGGGGAGAATGAGTTTAGTGAGGGAGAAAGAGTTTAGTGGTGGGGAGAAAGAGTTTAGTGGGGAGAGAAAAGACGTGTGATGTGTTTTCAGTCTCTTCAATGGGTGGGTTTGTGAACTGCTTAGCTCTCTGAGAACAACGGTACGATCCTTGAACTCGACGGTACGATCGTCGATCCCGACGGTACGATTCTCGATCTCGACGGTACGAACCTCGATCCCGACGGTACGATTCTTGAACACGGCGGTACGATCCTAGAACACGACGCTACGATCCTCGGACACGACGGTACGATTCTTAAATCAGACGGTACGATCCTCGATTCCGACGGTACGATTCTTGAACACTGCAGTGGATTACGATTCTTGTACTTGACGGTACAATTTGGGAGCACGGCCGTGCGACTCTTGAACACGGCGGTACGACTCTTTGAGTGCGACCTGACCTCTTGGGTCATGATGGTATTGCTTTGATCCAAGAGTTGTACCGTTGTGCTCAGGGGTTACCTACTGTCATATGGTGTACGGTTGTGTGGTCGTATGGTGCAGTTTGTGTGACTGTAATGTGTATAGTTGTGTGGTTGTATTGTGTACAGTTGTGTGGTTGTATGGTGTACAGTTATGTGGTTGTATGGTTTATAGTTATAAAAGCACAACCACTAGACATTAGCTTAGGTCTTAATCAATTTCTACACAACATAAACCAGTAGTTGTAAACAACCCCCCTTGTTGTACTGTCAAGTCACAACTCCTCTTGGACCTTCACTCCCATCACAACTCTTGGACCTCTCCACAACCCACATAGCGTGGTTGGAACGGGCTTCATTCAACCATTCCTCACTAGACAGTGTAAGTCACAGTTTCCCACCTCATATGACAGTGCTCTCCGCCCACCAACAATATCACTGCTGCTCCCACTGCTGAGGAGATGTCCTCGTTGTGTCCTAAGCTCACGCTAACAGCGGGGAGTATAGTGAGTGTGTGTGTGTGACCATAAGTATGAGGGGGGTATAAGTATGTGTTCTGAGATCCTGACGAGAGACGTTAACATACCAGGTGTGGAAGCCCCGTCGAAAGATCCTATCGCTGTGTAGAGATTATTTATACCAAAAGGATTTCATGTTCTGTAAACATCCATTACACTGATTTCGGCCCCCGGGGTTAGGAATGGTGCAAAATATTTGCCCCGTTGCAAGGAATTGCATTTTCCCGGCCACATTTTGCAAGCCGGATGAAATTTCTCTCTGCTTTGCAAAACTGTAACACTGAAATACTCTCGTGTAACTGCGTTGGTGAGGTTTCCTCCCACAGGGAAAACTGGTTGAGTGTTATTACACTTTTCTTTTTTTTAAAGTTCATTGACTTCTCGAGCAATATGAGGTGAATTAGTAGTTAGAAAGCTCAGAATTTGTATGTTGTATGGTTTGTTTCTTGTACACACACACACACACACACACACACACACACACATATATATATATATATATATATATATATA
>JAYMFT010368392.1:0-21981 GCA_038088735.1 Panulirus argus
CCTTACGGAAGCCATACTGGTGATCAGAGAGAAGATTGTGATTTTCGAGGTGTTTAAGGATATGGCAGTTGAGGAGAAATGAAACAAAAAGCTGCAAAAGGGTGAAAGATGTGACTTAGGGAAAGAGAGAGAGATAGAGGGAGAAAGCATAAGCCTGCCAACCTTAACTCAAGTGTGGCCCTGAATGTTGAATATAGCATGCAGTTCTAGGATTGAGGTTGTGCAAATAAGCTATTTGTGTGTTATGGGCAGTGTTAGCATTAAGGAACGAGTAATTAATGCCGATATGCATGAGAAAAAGGGGAAGAGAAAATAATATAATGGAGATATGACCAAGGAAGGAGTGAGAGGGATGGAGCATGGTACAGAAATATGTAATGATGGAGCAACCTGGAGACTTTTCTGCTACGGCCACCCCAGGACCTATTTCCAGGAGGAACAAGGTGCCAGAGATTTAAAGAGAATAGACAGAAAAGATAGGGTTAAATGCATCATACATTAAGTAGGACAAAATCTTGTGTGACCAATGGTATAAAAATTATTAACCTGAAATCAGAAGCTGCACCAGGCAAACTTTTCTCATTAACAATCAGTATTTCCCTAAAATTGTTGTTTTAAGGATAATTAGGACCATTACTGACATGACCAACCTCGGTTCACATTCATGCTTACTTACCGGTGATAGAGAGTAAAAGGACTCATGACTAAGTATTGGTAAAGCATTTTTATCCATAAAATCTTCACAAACAGCCTTCAAGTTTGTTAGGTTGTAGAGAGAGGCTATGTCATATATAACGCAAACATTGGCAATACATAGAGCATCCTTTAAGTAGTCACAAATGGCAGATTCCAAATCTTCAAAACCATACTGGTGAGCAAGCCCAAGTATTTCTAGAACAGTTTCTTCCTGAAAGGGAAAAGTTATCTAGTCAATATCAAAACATCCAAAGAGGAGAGGTATAGAGTAACATGAGAGTGAGTGCAAACATAGTATTTCATGCAGATGAATACAGAGTAAATAAAGAAAAGTGTAAAAATATCTAGAGATACCATTAATTAAGAGTCACTGCAATAAGACTCTCGGTGCACTATCACTCACTATCAGGTTCACTAGAGAGGGATACATCATCAAATTCATGATCACTACACCCATAGTAAAACTTAAATTCAATTCAAAATCCATTTTCACCATCGTCTTCAAAACACAAGATAAAATCCATCTTCAATACAAACATATCTTCATCATAACTATATTCATTCTGCGGGGCACTAAAAGCCACAATAATTCTTTCTTTGTGTGCGATTCCAAACTTGTAACCTAAATTGGTGCAACGAAACAGTATTTCTCTAATGAAAAAATGGGAAAATATTATGTCAATTATCTTTAACATGATTCTCATTCACAATCAGTAACAGAGGAGAAGGTCTACTCTTGATGATTTATTCAATTCTCATTTATAGAGTATCAAAAAACAAGTCTACCCTCATGAATTAGGTATTCAAGTTCTTTGCCAAACTGTTTAGAATTACAGCTGAAGACCCAAGAATTGCAAAATAACTTCCCATTTCAGGTTTATACTTGAATAAAAAAGTACTAACCTTTTCAGAACTGAGACTGACCAATCCTGTGTAAATATATTTCAAAAGAACTTTAAAAGCTGTCAAATTTGTGTCTTTTATCTCCACCTCCGCTTGATGAGATTCACGTAGTCCACCAAACAGAAGAGCCCTGAAATGCAAAAGGAAAGTATGGCATAATACTTACTGCAGAAGTTAAACAACAAAAATGTTTGGTGTATCATACTTTTTCTCTATCATCATACACCTATCAAATGATATTTACAAGGAACATCCGAAAATATGGAATCAAGTTCATACCTTTGGGGGGGGGGAGATTTATTATTCATTGTTATAAGGCTTAGATTTTGCAACTTGCAAAGCCATTCATAAAATAATATTTACTGACTCAAGACCGTGATAACAATGAAGTACAAATTTCTTTACCATCAGAAATACCTAGAATGAATTTAGATACATTCTGCCTTTTAACATGAAAAAGTAAAACAGAGGCTGCAAACTACAAAACTGAACTACTAAAGACTTGCACTATCTTTTTGTTTTACAGGAACTTTTCACCATGGAAATACTTTATAAATACATCATCCCCTAAATCAGGTCTTACATCAATTGGGACATCAAAATGCAAGTTTTCTTTACTTTTTCCATTTCAGGTTGGCTGCAGTTTAAGAGTATTCATTAAATAATACTTAAGAAAACATTCTGATTGCAAAATGGATAACCAATCAAGTTTTTTTTCCTGCTCCATGCCCTATATATGCTCTTATGCATATACACAATGGGAACCCTATTTCAACCTATCTAACCTATAACTAGATAAACAATACCTAAAAGGCGATGCAAGATAAATCCTGAAAGAAACTGAAAGATTTCAAACAAGACGAAGAAGGGGAGAGCCAGCAATTAATGGTGGAATATTAGAACACTTAATCTAGCATGAAATTTGAAGACAGGAAGATTTGTCCTGTTTATGTCTACCTTAGATGACATATCCTAAGCCCATCCACTTGTAAATAGGTACCAGGTTAATGCTACTGGGAATCAATACAGCTGGATGTAATGCCAGTCACATCACTTACTACAGCCAGCAGAATTGACATTCCTAACCCTTTCAAATCAAATACTAAGCTACTGGTAAGGAATCTTTTAAACAATACAAGTATTTCAGAAAATAATAATTTATAAAAATCTCTTTCTACATGGTTTGAAGTTTATGTTTGCTTCTGAAAAGGTGGGAGACCAGGTAGGTGATGCATGGTTTACAGTGAAACAAACACTGCTCATACAGGATGCCAATAGTTCCTCTTTCTTGACTCAAAATGGTGTTACTAAGTGTTCCGAGGGTATTTAGTTTATGACCCATGTCTTAAAGTTTGCAAAATGAGTAGTGAATGTCATGCGTGTCAAATGAGATACCTAGTTGTGTCTCAGGAGTCCCTAATATCTTTGTGAGGCTCATGTAACGCTTAAGAAGCCAGCCATGTCCACTGGTCAAGATCATACATCATAAAGTGTAGTAATGTTGGAAGTATGTCTACATACAGAAAGTACAGCACAAGTGAATATCAAGTGCTTGGTGTCTTCACTGTGGTAGCTCCTTCATGGTTATGGCAGATCTTGGGATATGGTGAGTTGTTGTTTGTGGTAATGTAAGGATGGTTGATATCCAGAGCATAGACAGGAAAATAATGATTCATGTTTATTTGGGGAGTGTGCTTTCAGATGGATGTGTCTGGTGGGGTGGTGTTTAAGAATGAGTAGGGAGGGTGGTTCTTTAGTGCTCATCAGGTTATTTAGGTGTGTACATGTTTTGTCAGAGTTGCATTTGCTGGGAGTGTGAGAAGGGGTTGCTTAAAAGTGAGGCTGAGGTAAGCTTTTCATTTCTACTTGGGTGTTAGTAGTAATTATAGAACACTTTGGGTAAGAGTGGTCTAGTTCTGATGCAAAGAATTTTATGCCAAGTATATTCAGATGGAACTGTGTTGGGAGGATCTTTGATTCTAAGTGTTAAGTATTTCTGGTTGTAAGCCTCCAGTGACTGTTGTGGGTGCTCTAATTTGTGTGGTTTGCAGCTTTGTTATACTTGCTTCTGTTGGGGGTGCTCTAATTTGTGTGGTTTGCAGCTTTGTTATACTTGCTTTTAAGGAGGGGAAGGTCAGGCAGGTGAGGCAGAGCTTTGAGAGGAGCAGATGACCTGTTTGTTGAGAACGCAATGGGATTCTTTTTCTTGCAAGTCTGTTACCAGTTAGTGTTCTGAAGGCATTCACTTTGTGTTGTGTTTGTGCTGATGTTTTTCAGTAAGGGAATGAGAATCATTTGTGTATTAATGTAATGCCTATATTTATGTGTAGGCACTGTATCATACCTGAAATACTGACTTCTTGCTGCCAGTATGACTTTGTGAGCACGAAAAGTCTGTCCATTGACCTGTAAAGTGACATCGCTATACTCATCATTGAGGTAAAGAGCACCTATGTCATGTGCAAGGTTGCTGGAGTGATCCACTACTCCACCAGGGAAAGGAAGGCCCAAGTGGATATTGGACATGGTTCTCTCTCTCCTAGAGGAAGGGGATCACAATGAAAGACCAGTCTACTATCTGTAGTGTTTTCAAGCAGTCTTCTTCATATCTGAAATATCAAAACATATTAAATTATAGTAAATGCAGGTAGTGTCCCATGAATGTGCTTACAAAAGGTAGCTACTGATATGTCAAATAAACATTATAATAACTTTAAATGCATACCATAGCTTTATTTATTCATGTACAATATTCAGATATGCAATCTTAGAGTAAGGCTATGTTAATGAGCTTTCCATATTCTTTTAGCCCTTCAAAAACACTTTTCCCTCTTTGGGTCATCTACACATATATAGAGAAAAAATTCTTTTTCCCTTAAAAATATGTCTATAGAGAATTTCATTAAAGAAAATGCTCCTAAAATTACAATTCTCTGAGTAAAAGTGGGAATGTACTAAGTGGACAGACATGCTCCCAATCTATGTTAATAAGAGATATGTATGTTTTGGTTTTTCCAGGCATGATTTCCTTCTATACATAGATATACTTAATCACATAATATAATTCATGATTTTTGTTAATGCATAACTCAAAACAATACACGTATTTTTGTCTGTATCTTTTACATGTACAGTATGCTTATACGTGTTTACATGTCATTTACATACAAAGCTTTATCTACATTAACAAATGAACAAAACTTTTTTTGCACCAAATACATCAACATAATAAGACACACACAATTTTCTATTCTACAATAACTAAAACAGTGAGTGCAAACACCAAGCATCAGACCCAGATGATACATAAGCACTCTCTTTGACATTCTATAGTTAACTAAGATCCATATTTTTTCCAGCAATGTTAGTAAGCTGCTATTGACATCTATGGATAATTAGTGGAAAAAATCAAAAGCTGGGATTTAAACAGTCAGGAAGCTTTAAATTATTATGTGATAACGGGAGAAGTCCTAAAAGACAAAGGTAAGGGGAGCAGATTATACGTTAATTCTGAAATGATAAAGAATTTGCATTCAGTATACATTAATTTGCGCAATTTCTAATAGCTTTGCCCCGATGGACACCACTGGAATGACGAGCCAATGTTCTTAAGCATGTTCATTACAGTTGCAACCATTCACTCTCAGTAGGAGTGTAACCCACTTACCATTGCTTTCACTGGACTCTGGAGAAACATATTTCTTCACTAGTACTGAAGTTTGGAGTCAATGGCCTGATCTGCTGGCGAACATAGGTAATGATCTATGGCTGTTCAATGTAGGTCAAGGCAGTCCAGTACAGTATTCCCTGCCTTCAATAGCTCCCAGGGCCTACATCCTGTCGGGAAAGGAACTAATTTTTTGTTCATTCCCTTTGGTTTCTGACTTTTGCTTTAGTACATTTATTTACATATAAAATTCACAAAACATAGTAGGTGTTGCCATGGAGTTTTCAACTCCAAAATGTGAGATGTATAGTTATAGTGCATGAAACCTGATTAATTATATGTGATGCAAAATACATCAGGGCCTCTTTCTGAAACGAAATGTGAAGAGTGGGAGCTGTCTAACTAGTTACAATAATTACAACTGCAGTGCATTTTATATTATACATACAAATTGGTGAACTATCTTTATTTTCAGCTAACAGATTGCAAATGCATTTAACCATGCATTAACCCTTGCTATAAGGAACATGACCATGAGTCATCAATGTAAACAGATCATTGTATTTTATGGTTTAGTTTCACTTACATTTCCCAATAAGCCAGGTGTAAGAGCAGTTATTGTACTAGGATCCTGATTCCTCTATCAAGGGATAAAGTACTTTAAGTGAATAAATCTTATTTCTTCAAAATAGATTTTTTTGTGGATGCCCATGGCAGCTGATCAGCTAGCCCTGCTATAAATCCAGCAATGATAATTGCTCAGCAATTATGGCCACTGAGCTTGGTGAAATTCAAATTTTTGTAAAAATCTATTTTAGCTCCACATCGAAACTACCTTTAGTAAATTACTTATGTTTATGTACTATATGCATAGTTCGATATTATTACACAAATACTTTTCAAGCATGATTTGGGACATTACCTTTTACTGAACAACATAATATAAGGTAACTGTAGTTTATCTGAGAAAATGTGGCACTAATACACTTGTAAAAAGAAAATCAACAGAACGTATGAAAACCTTACCTAACCTCCTTAGTAACCAAAAATTAAAAATTATCTCAATTCTCAATATTCTAGTCGTCACCAGTCACACTCACATACATGAAATGCTAACATGGCACCAAATGTCTATACACTGACAACAAAGAGCAACCATGTATTCCCCAGCAGTAGACATATATAATGTCTTCCATTGGTTCTGTTGATACTTTTCACATGTTTAACCTATTGTAACAACAATTAATCTCATATTTTTTCAGTGAAATTTAATCTAATGCTTTAAAACACGTTTGGTAGATATTACAATAATCATTATAAACACTACAAAGCACCTAAAATATTACTTACAATTTCCCAAAGTTAATTTCAAATACAGAGATAAAAGAAACTTTCACCAAAATTGATCTATTTCCATCAGAAATGACATTTGCAAAAATCTCAATACCCGTAAAAACTCTTATCATATAAGCCAGTCAGGAAATGAAATATTACGGTGGCGAAAGTAAAAATCATATAAAATGGCAGTACAATACTATCTGACCTAACAGTGCCGACATAATCTACAACGGCCTTAAGATTTTCATCAACAGTAATTAGAATTGCCACGCCCCTTCCATAAATAATACCTAATGTCCATTAACGAGCGAACTGCTGTCCTTAAACATCTCAACCGAGATATGTCTTCAAAAGCCACTACAGTAGTTTGGCTTCCTAAATAATTATCTGTACTTACGATGTTAACAGGATAGGTTAACCAGTACGTTATCTCCTTTGTCAGATTTAAGTCTTTCCTTATTTTTCGACCCGCAATTGCAAATCAGCTTTAATGCCACGCCCACTTGTTGGAAACTAATCCTATATTGGATAGATGGCTTGGCTGCAACTAAAACCTTATGCTCGCTGGTTCGCTAGTGTTCTATTAGGCGCAACAAATCCTTTAATACGGTTTTCTTTAATACATCAGCGCCAGCGGTGACGTCCTTAATCTTTCCTACTTATTAGACATACTGCTACTTAACGGACAACTTTGGAAAAGGTGATTTCTACCTAGTTTGTATTAGCCTGGTAGTGCTCAGCTCCTGTTCAATTCGCGTTATTATCTTATCCTTTCATTCCATCTGACGAATGCCTATTTACAAATAATGGCAGCCACATAGGGATATTACAACCCATTCAAAAGAAATAAGGAACAGACACAAGTGTATGCATTGTTATTCATACCAAAATAGAGAAAACTACCTGCCAAATTCTAGAATGCTCACCTGCGCCTCAAATGTAAACAGACGCCATGATTTTGTGCCTTTAAACCATAAAGTTACCAGACCGTAATTTTCAATTTAAGCATTTATACAAAATTCTTATGATCTATTTCGAAATAAGTCATTGGAACAATAGAGAGATAAACACAAACAGATACCAAGGGTGTTCCTTGAACTGTAATTCAAAATTATTTCATGACAACCAATTTATCTTTTTTTGTGCCATACATTAAAGTTACGTGTTGTAGTTACATAAGATTAATGTCGTTTGTTTGCACTGAATACGAAGAAACTATTAATGAAAATGCAAGCTGAAAAGTTATGACAAACAAAATATCTTGAGGCAAAGGAAAGTTGATGATCACTTTGCTTCCAGTTAATTGCCGAGTTTGCCTTGAACTCTTCGATTTCTATAGCGTAAATGCTACTACTACTATTACTACTTCTATTACTACAGCTATTCAGAACTCAGCGTAGGAAGCGGGAGAGTTTGCGCTGAACCGAAATGAATGGAAGAGATTAAGTGTCCGCCTCAATGTCGGGTGGCTCCTTAAGGGTTCCTATTGTCTTTATTTATACATATGTAATTACTCCAGGAACCCTTTGTGAAAGGGTCCTGTTGCTCCTCCAGAAGCCCTTTTCCAGGGGCTTCTGCAGTTTTAACGCTGCGCTACACTCTATTGCAGAGACAGGGTGGACTCCTCAGAAATAAGAAATTCTTTGACGAGATTTCGTACGTTTTCCAACTGAAGATGATCTTTGTCAAATTTTTGTGACTTCATTCGCTGTGTAACCCGATGCAGGGAAGTAGTCGTCATTTACATATTTGGAAACATCTATGTGCAGTGTTCTGGGACACCATGAGACCTCAGCAATGCTATCTCCCTCCCGCAGCACAGCCACGAGTCATCCGCAACTACCCCTTTCCTCTGTAGCCTCACCATGAAACATCATCAGCACCTTTCTGCAACACAGTTACAGAACCTCCTTCCCTGCAGCACAGCCACGGGGTCTGGTCCTTACCAGAGCCCTCTTGCAGCAGAGACGTATCTTACCAACGCCCCATGCCTCCTGCAGTACGTGTGCCATTGTCACGAAAACAGGTAACGACTCACCTCTCTTGAAGCAGTAACCCTGGGACGGCTACCCATTTCCCCCTTGTATACCAACACCACGGGACTCCTTCCTCATTTCTCCTTTTGCTTCCTTTGTCAGCAGTAGGAACTCACTCCTGATCAGCACTCTCCTGCACTCAGAGATAAGACATTGTTGAGTTATTCGTGTTTCTGTACCAATTAGTCTTCAAGTCCAAGAGATTCGAATAAAGTATTGAAACTGAACTGAGATTCGACAAACATACGCCCAAACTGGAGACCCTGGAGTGATTGAGGCAATAGCAAATGTGGTACGCAGTAAGAATAGTTGACAACTTACACTACTTGACCTGACCGTGTAGATCTTAGTAGATGTGAATCAGCTGCTGACAAGAAAATTAATTACGGCACATATACAACACTCCCAGACTTTGTGATGTTGATTGTGTGGGGCTATCCAGGACAGAAAGGAGATGATAATGCTTATACAATCGTGAACGTCAAGTGACTCAAGGCCATATACTATCACAGTGCATGCAAAGGAGTACTGGCCCTGTTGCAAGGAATGTCGGTTGCATAAAATGAGGGTCAGCGTAACTCTGAACCTTTCCTGTTTGATGGTACTCTGGTTGTATTCGATTCTAGTGAAGTTCAGAACCCTGTCAGGATTTTGAGTGCAAGGGAGTCCCTAACAGTTTGTTCGTAAAAGGGTCAGTCCTACGTATGAAGTATTATGTTACACTCGAGCGTGTGTTGATAAAGTGTTTGCGTACAGAGGAGGTTAGCCCGTTGTGTTAGTTATATCCAAGTATTAGTATGGTCTTTGGTCGTGTAGCAGTCAGGGTTGTGGATTATATACCTATGACAGGCACTCTGTGTCCAAAGAGGGAACGACCCAGGATAATCAGGCGACAGACCATATAAGTTGGGGTTTAAAAGACTTGCATGACTAGATGTCAATGTAACACCAAAGAGATGCAGTCACATGAGGTAGAACTGTGTGAGGGAGGAAGGTGTTTATAATTTCATTCCCCAGTTTGTCGCACTGGCTGTGGCTTGTCTTGTTAACCTGGAGTTATCAGTATGATGCCTCTTCAAGAAATGTCAATCAAAGCTCAGCAGGCGGATTTGACTCATGATAATATTATGATGTATGATGATATGATACCAGTAGCAATAATATTCACAGGCGTTTGTACTGTATGTTACTGTGTACAAATATTATTGCTGTCGGTGTTATGATAATTACTATAAGGAAATTATATCAACATTTTGATAAAACATTATTATCATTATATTCGGTTAAATTAATGTAATCATAATACTCATTGATATTAATATCAGTATCACTGTTATCAAATTTTATAAGTTATCGATATTTTTTAAGGGCCTGCGTCTTAATGCAGTCGATTCGATTTTAAACGAAATCATTTAGATAAAAGATATTCTCTAGTCACTTTTGACTTTTTTATATTAGACATTGTAAGTTTATGATATAATAGAAAATAAAACAGGTAGTGTAGATGACTATTGACGATAACATACAATCTCGAATGTTTGTCCGCGCGTCCCAAATGGCGGCTTTTGTTGTGGGGGCCTCGGCTACGATGTAGTTTTGCTGGATGCATTTTTTCGTATTCTGTTGTATCATTGTGGCGTTCAACAACATATTATAAATTTTCTATTGTTGAGAATACCAGAGAAGCATATGGCATGATGGAATCCGACTTCCCATGTAAGTAAACATAATGTTTCTTAGATTTGTGTTCGCTTTTACTGAGTTGTGGTGCCTGACTACGTCATCGACCTTGGAAATGGCGGACACGTTCGTACTGATCCGATTTCGTGACTGTTGGATTAAAAAGCGAAGCAAATAACTACTTACATTGCCCGATCGAGTAGATTTTGTAATACCATTAGTATACAAAGGAATTATTTACGCCATTTGGCAACGTAGTTTAAGGTCGTGTGTGACAGTAAAAGCTTTACGGGGGAAATTGTATTGATATTTTAGTACATTGGCTTGGTCGCGTCGCCATTGTGATACGCCGCTGCCTCCCAATACTCGCACGAGGCTTGTGTTAGTATCTCCCTCACCAACCGTAATCGATACATTCGGACGAGCCTAGTCAAATGTCCGAGTTCCTTGACATGTTCGTTTCACTTCCATTCTACTAAAGACTTGAATGAAGACGAGAAGCGTCTAATAATTCTTTACTGACACGAGTCTTGTCATTAGCATGCTCGGCATAAATGCAGTGTTGTATGATACGTCACTGTCGTATGCTTGTTTATTGTTATTTGGATTAATGAAAATAACCGTATTTATATATTTTCTAAACCAATTCAATTTACAGGTTAATTAGATCTCTGAGTAGTTTAGTAGTTCAAGTAATTCATGCATCCTGCATAGTTATTAATATATGGCAGCAAAGACTAAATGATAATACTTTTATATTTATTCAGTTATCACTAAAGTTAGTAAGAGAGATAACGACGCCAGGCGGATGACTAATAAAAGTACTGCAACGCAAGTTTATGTTTTCCGTAACCTAATGACCAGCTTTATCGTTTCCCCATTGCGATGACCTTAACTCACACGTTTTACTAACCGAGATCATCGTGTAATTGTATGCATCATAATAAATATTTTGACATTTGGCGTTTGTTTGGTGACAAACACTTACGGAGATAGAAATTGCTCATTTAGTACATGCAAGTCTTTCTCAGGGAACTGGACATCTCTGTCCTTTTCGAATATGTTGCATAAATTTTAGCTTCACTAGTTAAATGAAATTAATCCCCATAACAAGTACATGAATGGTAATTCAGGTAGAAATAACATATTGATAAATCTTAACATCTAATTTCTGAAACTAGATTGTTATTGCCTTTGTCACACTGGTTAGACACTACAATCTTGACAAGTGATTACTGAATGAAATTGCATATGCTTTTGTTATACTAGTTTGACACTGCAATCCTAACCATTGATTACTGAATGAAACTGCATAGTTTAGATCATGTCAGCAATTTTATTTATCAGATTTGGTTTGTGACTTTAGAAAGACCTTTTTTCAAACTTTATAGGTGGGCAGTTAGATATGTAATTACTAACACACTTGAAGATGCTATTGAGCAGTCTTCGGAATTACTAATGATAGATCGACAATAGAAAAGAAGAGAAATCTAAGAAGTGACAAAAGGTGCAAAGAAAGTCGATAGGTCAATAGATATATGCAGATACTAAAAAGTTTGAAGCACTGTACGATTTTGTTCAAAATTTGAGATGGGGCCTCATAACAGCAGAACCACTTCCCAATATTTTCTCTATAGCACAAATAGATAATCACATTCATGACATATGTAGAGGGTGCCTTTTCCAGCTGGGGAAGAAGTAACCAATAAAGCTCCACATGTACCAATTTAGGCTGCTGCTATTTTGATCAGTGTAAATGATTTCCCATCCAAAAGGACTTTGGACCTGAAGACTGAGTTGGTTATTTTTACCCAGTTTGAAAAGAAGGGAAATAATTAGCACTCAGAACTGTGAAACACTACAGAGAAACAGGTAGGCCCTAGTGTTGGTCAGATTCTTTGATTTAAAAAATCTAACTCAATCCAAATATAAAGTTGGGTGCAGTAATATGAGGTCAACCTATGGCTTGTATTAAAGTCACAGGAAATCTCCTTTGTAAGGGACTTATGGTTGATTTTGATAATTGGTTCCTCATCTGAGAGCCTCATTAGAAGATCAAGGAAAAAATTGCACTCAGGTTAATAAAAATTAACCTTAAGCTAATGGACAAAGATATTTCCAGAATGATATATTCATTATTTGTTAAATCCAAAACAGAGTATGCAGAACTAATGTTCCCCTGCTTACCCTACATAGACTTGCTGGAAGAACAACAAAAATTACACGAGTGATGTTAACATTTAAATCTTTTCTGAAGTCAGGAAAGGTTTCAGAACAAGAGGTGATAATTGGAGACTAAGCAAGGAAAATGTATGAAGGGACATGAGGAAGCTTTTCCCCAGCATCTGATTTGTGAATGTGTGGATCAAGCAAAGCTAAGAGGAAGTAAATATAAATACACTGGATTACTCAAAAGCTTGAGACACATTAATAGATAAGAGGTGGGGCCCTGCAAGTGTATACCTCGCTCTTGGCATGTACAAAGAGGGAGACTGGGAAAATGCATTGAACTACAGACCAGTATCTCTAACAAGCATGGTCCGTAAATTTCTTGGAAAGATTTCCTGGAAACAGATGGAAGGAAAAATCACCTGAGTGAGAGGCAGGTTGTGTTCAAGGAAAAGGTCATTTGTTATAATAACTACTTTATACGTTTATTATAGATTCAGTGGTGGTTGAGATAAAAGAAATGGTTGGGTTTACTGTGTGTTCTTGAACAGTGAGAAAGAATTGGACGCTGTGAAACTGAAGGTTGATGTGAATATTGGATTCTCAAGTTGGTGCAAGAGAACTTCTTTGATAGCATGAAAGCTATGTAAGTAGAAAGGAACAAGGGACATTTGTCAAAGCTGCCTTTTTACATCACGTTTCAGTGATCAGTAGTATCCTGCAGAATAATTTATATTTGTTCTTCTTAGTCTTGATTTGCATTAGTGACTTGCATGTAGATAATGCTATAACCATGAGAGAAAAATAAGGTGTGTATAGGATTACAGTAACTTAAAAAGGGGTTAAGACAGCTTCCAGCATGAGATAGACACATATTTGGCAAAGTTCAACCAGACAAAATGTAAAATGAAGATATGATGCTATGAAAGGATGCTTAATTATTACTGTCATCTTGGAGATTGTATGTTATAGGGAATCTTTGTGAGAAGAGATTTTTGGTTAACATAATATCCCTCCTATCACCAGAACACTACATAAGGAGAATATTTGAAATAGCAATCTTGTCTTGTTTGATATTCAAGCTGTGTGTATGTTCATGGGTAAGGATGTCTTCAGAAATTTTTGTGTACCATTTGTTAGATCCAGTTGCTCATTCACCTTGAAGATTTAATACAGAAGGTCCAGCAGATACATGAAAGATAGTATCATTTAGTAAGCAAAAATATATTTGTTTTGTTTTCAGTCACATTTTAAACTGCATAAAGTAAAGGATAATGTGCGAAGTAGATATGTTTGATGAATAATACTGCCAATATATATCTTTCCCATACGTTACTTCAAAATATTACATACCTTAAAGTACTTAATAAGAACTTAAAGAGTATGCAGTGCAGTATATTGTTATGGCATGACATCATCTATTTTAGCTCTTCTTAACTATTTTCAGGGACAGATGAACAGACATACTGCTTCATACAAGCAAGAGCTCGTCTAAAGATTCATAGCAGTGAAACTCCAGATTATGTGTTCCAGTAAGTTTGTTAAGAAATTGATGTGTCTTACAAATCCATTGTTTATTGAAGTTATTTAGTGCAATAGTTCAGTAAATATATTTTGCATAGACATAAAAGTATATAAATGGCAAATTCTTAGAAATGATTAATATATATGATGTTTTATACATATGCCTAGTTATGATTTTATGCTCTTTAATAGAAGTGGTTATGTTGGGCTCTTTTCAAAATCTTTTTTTTATTTCCATTTTCTTTGGCAATATGCCAAAATCAGACTGATCATGGGCTAGCGGGGGTGATGGTTAATGTGTAAGAAAAAGTGTTGATAATTATCTTAAAACAGCCCAGGTGGGGAAAGTGTTTGGGCTAGAATCAGTGCTGGTAATGCCTAAATGGTAAAGTCCCAGTGAATAAAGAGGTGGAGAAAAGTGTAAGATAAAGATGTTAAAGCATGGACCATAAAAATCACTGTTCTGGAAGACCTTGGGTTCCATGGGTTTGGTTGCAAAGAGTGTTGACTGTATTTGTGTGTGCCTTGCTTTAATCTGAATATGCAGATAGCTTAATGAGAGAAAAGTGAAAGTTAGTGCAGTCAGTAAAATTAGTGTAAGTTTTATTTTTAGTAAATTATATATATCCCATCTTATAATGTAGCTATTACTAACTAAATGACATGCTTATTGTAAGGCACCTCCAGGACTACAGTGCTAAGATCCTTTCTCTTAGAAGCTTATGATGTTTTTTTATGTTTAGGGCTCTTAAGCATCTAATGCCAAATACTTCTAGGCAGTTTGGTTTTCTAGTAGGAGTAGGTTTTCTTGATAGCATCTGTCTGGGACATGATGGCTCAATTACAGTGATCTTTTTGTGAATGCTGTAAGAGTGATGCTAGTGGCTGATGTGTCAATATGTTTGTTTCTTTTCAGGTCAATTATAGATGAATTGGGTCTAACTGGACAAGTCAGCCCAAGTCAGGCTCGGAGGCATTGGGATGCTCTTGTTACTAGATATAAGGTGAGTGCACTTTTAAGGTTTATTGACCTGTGATGATCAATTGATTTAATTATATATCCCCAGGTCCTCTTTTATGGGGCTCCTGCTTTGCTACATTTTGTAGCAGGGAAACATTAGACTACCCTAGAATGAGGAGTTCCTCAATGAATTTGTAACCTTTTTCATATAAGTACTGCAAGTGATACAGCCTTACCAAAGGTGACTCTCCACTAGCACTGTAACCTCATGCAGGCAGAGTCCATTAACACCCTTTTATAATTCATTAGGTTTATTGGTTTGCAGTGTTCCCATTGAAGAAGTTTCATGAATCTAACTTTATATTTTGTACTCACTTGGTTTGCTGTTGCGTTGATGAGTTAGAACATAATTAGAATTTTTACAGTAACTTTGAAAGATATATATGTGAGAGTAAGGTACATTTGAAATGAAGGACATTGTACATGAGCTAAATTTTGTCTACTTGATAAATATCAGTCGCTTAGAAGAGTAAGTAGAAACCTGTAACCTACACAACAGTTGCTTCCTCTTCCAGAGCTTGCATTTCAGATTCTCCTGGCGTAAATGATAAAATTTTGATGGAATTTGTAAAATTAACTTCATGAAGTTCTAAAGATGAAAATACCTTATTTATAGCATAATAATACTGAAAATATCAGTTGTGAAAAATTCTCAGTGTTTAGAGAATCAAATGAATTTTAAGAGACCTGAACATAAGTAAGTTAGATTGACAACTCTGTGTGTTCCATCTGTAGTTGTATTTGTTTACTTCTATTCACATGTCTTTTGGTACTATTTCAGCATTTCTTCCTTAGGATATGATTTCATTAGTTTAGAAAATGTAAACGATGCATGTAGTTTTAGACTTTAGCTGTATGATTTATCCTTTCCTGAAATGTATTTCTATTAGTAATGAGTAATTTCTAATATTCATTTGCAGTATCTTAAATACAGGACATTTCACGGAAAATTTTAGTGTTATTTCTCATTGCTCACAACAAAACTTCTATTCCATGGCTGTTAGATTGGCTTGATTCGTATTAAATGGCCAGTGTTAGAAGTAATCAGTTATAGAATTTGTAAGCTATGTAATGTTTTACCATTAGGAACTAAGCCAGCCTGCTTTGGAACCTGAAGATGCAGCTCCTCCATCTTGGCCTTTTTATGCTGCTATGCAAGATGCACTTCTTACTATGCCTCCCTCTGTGCTCCCAATTTCTGTTCCCGAAGAGATGGATGGAACAGGGGGAGTTGTTGAAGAAGGGAATGGGTTAGACGAAGCATTCCAAGAAGGGCAGTCAGTTGATGAGATGGAAGAGGATTATGAGGATGAAGATGATGAGGATGATGATGATGATGAAGATGAAGATGATGATGAAGATGGAATCATGGAAGATGATGATAATATGGGTGATGGGTATGAAGAGGATGAAGATTCCCAGTACATGAATGACTCTCAAGCTGATGAAAATTCACAAGAAATTGATGATGTAGAAGTAGATGAGATATGTAAGTACTGTATTTTTTAACAAACCTGCTTCATAATATATCTAAAGGAGAAAGTTATAAGAACTAAAAAAGAGGGCAAATTAGTGAAGGGTAGAGAGAGTGGATGAATTTCTGAGAAAATGAGAAAATATTTTTATAAGGTGAATAGAATGAGGGAAACAGCATGATAAATGGTGGTGTCAGTTAGGAGAGCGGATTGAGAAGTGGCAGTAGACAAACAAAATGTGAAAGGAAAGTGGAGTGAATCTTGTTAGGAACTGCTGAACATGATGGATGATAAGGAGGTGGATGTGTTGTCTCTTGGACGAGATGGCATATGAAGAGAGAAAGTTATGGTGAATGGGATGCTAGA
Organism: Panulirus argus; assembly: GCA_038088735.1. Taxonomy (NCBI): domain Eukaryota; kingdom Metazoa; phylum Arthropoda; class Malacostraca; order Decapoda; family Palinuridae; genus Panulirus; species Panulirus argus. Next base: position 16,876 of record JAYMFT010368392.1, read on the forward strand.
AATAGAGATTTTGGATGCATAGCATAAGCTGAAATGTGATAAAACTTTAGGAGTGGATGGGACTGCTGTTAAATTTCTGAGAAAGGGACAGACAGCCTTGTTGTTTGGTTGGTTAGGCTGTTTGACATGTGTATGGCATTAAGTGATGTGTCTTAGGACTGGCAGAGGGTGTGCATAGTAGCTTTGTATAAAAGCAAAGGGGGGACAGATATGAATATATGAATCATTGATATGAAAGTCTGTATAGTATACCTTGCAAGTGTATGGGAGAGTGGTGAAAAGAGGATGGTGTCATTTACAAAGTAGGTGATTGAGGAGAAACAGTATGTTTTCAGGAGAGTTAGAGGGTGTCTGGACCAAATATTTGCACTGGGAAATATGTGTGGGAAATACTTTGAGAAATAGAAAGCGACTCGTGTGGCATTTACGGATCTGAAAAATGCACATGACATAGTTAACAGAGATGTATTAAGGAAGGTGCTATGGGTATATGGGATGAATGGAAGGTTACTAATTATATGCAGAGAGATTTTCTAATAGAGAAAGGCATGTGTTCAGGTAGGAAGAAAGAAGGATGAGTGGTTTTTGGTGAAGGTTGGTCAAAATCAAGGATGTGTGATATTACATTGACTGAAGGTTTATAGATGAGGTGTGCATGTTGCAGGTTGGAGGCATGAGAGATGAATCTGCTTCACTTTACAAATGACATGGCTATGGTTGTAGACTCTAGAGGTTGTTGACAATTTTGGAGAGGATGTACAGGCAGAAAGTTGAAAGGTAATGAAATCAAAAGTAAGGTAGTGATGTGCAGTAGCTGGGTAAGACAGGAAGATTTTAATGTGAATTCAAATGGGGAGCATGTGGAGGAAGTGGAACAGATGCAGATGGAATCGTGAGGGCTGAAATGAGTCTCAAGGTGAGTGTTAAGTTTCTAGGTTCAATAAGGAGTGTTTGGAAGGAAAGATGTATTTGTTTGTACTATTTTTTTCTTTTTGTCATATGTTTTTAACCTTAACTGTAAGTTTGTTCTCCTTTGATGAGTATATATTTCTGCCATGTGTTACTACCTCCTCTCATATTTAATTTTTTTGAGTAATGTGAATGAAATACAGTATTAGCATACTTTTAATACATATTTCATGATGTTCAACTTATTCAGGGACAGAGGCCAGAACCCTTCGTTTTATTGAACTTCGAGGAACTAAAGAATCTGATATGGTCACCTTGGGGCCTACTCCTGTCTTTGCGTAAGTAAAATGGTAACTGTAATAAGGTACTAGTAAGGGCATTACAATGTAAGATGTCAGAGATTGTTAAATGAAAGTTGTTTCTCATTTTTGCCCCTTTATTTCTCATTTATTGTTATGTCTGTATTTTTACTGCAGCTCCACTTTGTGTTTTGCTATAGTTTCAGGCTATATACCATCTGACCAATATTTTTAGTTTCTGTTCTCTTTCATTTCTTGGTTTCTTTCTTTACATTCTTTTACAGAAGCAGCAAATATTGTTTTTGCCTGTAATTTTAACTGAATATTGTTGGAGCAAGCACTTTACATCTGTTTCACATAGTTGTTACCAAAAGCAAGATATGGAATTTTTCAATAATTGTTTTTAGCTTTGTTTTTATGTGCTTGTGTTTACTTCTAGTCTCATTGTTGCACTTTACATTTAAGATGTTCATACTAATAGGTGCATGAATTAGGGTATCATGCATAGTACAGTGAATATTCTGTTATGTAAAAGGCTTTGAACTTAGCTACCTGTAAGTTGCCACTTTAAAAAAAGTGGAAACTGGCACACAGGATGTAACTTTGTTCTGTTTCCTGCGTCAGCGAGGTAGCGCCAGGAAACAGACAAAGAAAGACCCATTCACCCACATACATACATATATACATACATGCACAGTACATACATATACATACCAACATATACATATATATATACATATACATACTCATGCATATACACATATACGCATGTACATATTCACACTTGCTCGTCCCCATCTATTCCTGATGCCACCCCACCCCACTGGAAATAGCATCGCCACCCCCTGCACCAGCGAGGTAGCGCCAGGAGACAGACGAAACAGCCACATTCACTCACACTCAGTCTCTAGCTGTCATATATATATTGCTGCCTCGCTAACACGGGAAACAGTGATCAAGTATGAAAGAAAGAAAGAATATTTTTTGTACTTATTTCCTGTTTCCAGTGTTTGCAAGGTAGTGCCAGAAACAGACAAAGAAAAGCTGCACTCATTTACATTCATTCTCAAGCTATCAAGTGTAATGCACTGAATCCACAGCTCCTTATCTAAAAACGTGCCCCAGAGACCTTTCTGTGGTTTTCCCCAACCACTTCACATGCCCAGGTTGAGTCAACTGACAACATTGTTCCAATTCACTCAATCCCCTGCATGCCTTTCCCCCTCCTGCATGTTAAGGCCCCAATTACTAAAAATTTTTCACTCCATCCTTCCATTTTTAATTTCTGTTTGTATTTTTTCAGTGAAATCTTAGAAGAATTGGGCATGTCAGAGGAGGTAACAGTTGCTCAAGCTCGAAAAAAGTGGACTCAGCTCGTTCGCCGGTACCTTGAATTGAAGGTAATGTTATTGTTAAGTGACTCTAAAAATAATTAATTTGAATCTTTGTAAAGCAACAGGAGTCTCAAGGTTATGTTGTTTTATATACACTCACAGTAAAAGTGCTAACATAACTTATTATTAGAATATTGGAAGAAATCTGAGTAAATTTGATTATTTCTTAGACTCAGACACCATCTTAGGACAACTTGGCTTGAGAGCAGGAACATCATAATACAGTAGTTGTAACTGCTCATTCTTGATGATAAAATCTAGAGGACACTAGAAGTAAGAGGTAATGCTGATGTGATCTGCTTATTCCTTACCAGTGATATACTACTTACATGTTTCATGCCCCAGGAGCCCCTTCAATCTTTATGAGGCTCCTGCAGCACTCAGGAAAGTATGGTTGTGGATAGGAGGCTGTAGTTTCAATGCATTGCTCATGACAGCAAGAGAATGGGTGTGAGAGAATGTAGCCTTTCTCTCTCAGTTCCTGCACTATCTGGCTAATGTGGGAAATGGTGATCAAATAAAAAAGAAAAAAAAGTGAGATCAGGCACTCCTGTATTAAGGACAGAAATTGGCTAGGTAGAAATACTAAGAAGCTGGAGGTATGATTAAATGTACTGAAATAAGAAGCTTGTGTTTTTGTACGATGCAATACTTGGATTGCCATGCTAATTATGAAGTAAATGCGATAATACATTTTGAATGGCAACTTGAAAATACAAAGAGAATAGGTAGACGACGGAAGATATGACAGTTGCATTGAGTAAATTGTTGAAGGCTAGATGTATTTTAGAAACACATGCCAGGAGAATGATTGTGGATTATATGCAGAGAAGGTATTTTGTATGTGAGTGTGAATGATAGATGTTATTGTTGTTGGACTCCTTCTGCTTCTGATTTCTATACATGTGAAGCCACATTTTGTAGGTTGTATCAGTGGATAATCATAAGAATGATAAAAATAATGATTATGATGATTATGATAAAAGTATTGACAATGATGATGATAGATATTTGTATCATTGAGTGAACCAATTTGTGTAAAAAGTGAAGAATTAAGTGGCACTAGATTTGTGTGGAAGACTTCATTTTAAGATACTGCAGTTAAGTTGAGAATATGTGTAGGTAAGTGGATGTGATGGAACTGAAGGGTGATGAATTGAAACTGTAGGTTCTTGACACTCCCATTTATATACAACAGACAGATAGACTAATATGAGAGCATCGGGTGGCATCTGATGCTCATCACAAATCAGCAGGCACTGATGCCCACGCCATGCATGGTGGGGGGAGCAGCTCATTGCCATGGTACAGTGTAACTTTGAAATCCAGCCAGCAGTCTCACAATGTGTATGAACATTTACTGTAATGGTTAAGCATGGATGTAAGGTGAATAGTTATGTAAGCATGGTTACATCTGTAAAGTGATAAATGTATGTGAATGCATATATGAGTCGTGTGCATACATAAATATAAGCATGGTGTACAAGCTGCCTCTCTAAAGTCCAGAGGTTGTACTAGGCACTGATACTTGATATCTACATACCTCCCTCCCCGTTTACACTCATAGGACAGTCTCAAGTGGAGCATTGACTCTTTCCAGCGGGTCAGGGTGAATGACGAGGGGCATTGGGAGGGTTGAGTGATGGCTCTCTCTCCTGGCCAGAGCAAGGGGGCAGAGGGGCTAGGGGGACGGGTCATCACTTATATTAAACACTGGGCGTAGATGTCTACGGTTTTGAAACCACACGTGACCACTGGGAAGGCGCACCTCGTACTGTCTTGCCCTGCTTTGGCCCATCACAATGCCAACCTTGTCCCTTCACAGCGTAGTGGCGTCCTGTATTCTGACTCGCTGGCCAATGGTGAGCTTGGTTAGAGGGCGGGTATGAGAGTTGTAGCTGCTCGTGTGGGCGGCAGTACAATGGTCATAGTCCTCATTCTTAGTTTGCCACTCCTCCGTGAATGACGGGGTGGGCTGGAACACAGGTGCGGAGAGGGCGGCTGTAGAGAATCTGCGCAGGGGAGCGTCCAGCAGGGGTCAGGGTGTTCGGAAGCTCCAGCAGTCCTCTGTCAAAGTCTTCGCAGTCGATGTTTCCCGACGTGGTGGTCTTGACTGATTTAACTGCCGCTCCCGCGTGTCCGTTAGACTGAGAGTAATTTGGAGAAGTAATGAGATGGTGAACGCCCCAGCAGTCGGTGAAGCATTTGAAGTCTTGGCCGGAGAATGGGGAACCTCCGTCTATCCATAAGCAGAGTGGGACACCAACCTCACAGAAGTAGGCACAGAACATTCTTGCGTCTCTGGCTGCAGTCATGTCATGTCCACAGAGAACAACTACAGGCCAGCCTGAAAGTCGAACAGCAATAACAAGGAATGATTTCCCTGCTACGTGAAAGAGGTCAGCTTACACACTTTCGAAGGGCCGGGATGGGTTGTCGTCGCACATGTAGGGTTCCTGTTGCTGGCTGGGGAGAAGCTGTTGGCAGGCGTCGCAGGCTTCTAC
>JAYMFT010368403.1:0-21981 GCA_038088735.1 Panulirus argus
CTCTCTCTCTCTCTCTCTCTCTCTCTCTCTCTCTCTCTCTCTCTCTCTCTCTCCCTCTCTCTCTCTCTCTCTCACCCATGCAACTTGGTTTCGTGCCCAACCAACTCCACCACCAAGCTGCACCCAGACCTCTCCTCAGGCAACCACAGCCGCCCCCTCACCTCCCCTCCCGCACAGTATTAGTGAGAGCAGACGTTAGCAGAGCATTGGACACTGATCCCAGCACATCCTCAGTCAAAAGATACTTTAAACCTTCCTTCAAAACAATGTACAAAAAGTGGTTTGCCAGTTTCATACCCGGCTGCCATGTCAGAGTCACTCACAATGGCTTCACCTCGAAACCACATAACTCAACAGTGGAGTCCCCCAAGGAAGCAGTTCTCTCTCCAACCCTCTTCAGTCTCCTCCTACATGACCTCCCGTTACCACTTGCAGACCTTATCATTAAGGGGAGGATGAACACTTGGGTGGACTTTAGACGGCTGCCACGACCAGGATTCGAACCTATGAGGGCTTGATCCCAGGTGGCCCGTGCATGATTGATGGTCAGCAACGCTAACCGTTCCACCACCGAAGTGTGTCTGTGTGTGTATGTATGTGTGTGTGTGTGTGTGTGTGTGTGTGTGTGAACATTTGCGTGCACGTATATTTCTGGATCAACATTCTGTGGAAACAATACCGAGAGGCGTCACAACATGGCTCCTCTGGGGTGACCGAAGCGACGCTGATCACTTGTCGGGGCAAACAGGCAATAAAGTCTGCTGCTACGGAGGAGGAGGAGGAGGAGGAGGGAGAATTTCTCACGGAAATTGCAATTGCGCCCCTGAGTATGGCGTCAGAGTGGCGCTTCGAGCTTAAGTAATGGCTTAGTTCATCGAGCGCGGTTTGCGGGGAGGGAACATAAGATTAGCTGGGAATACTCAGACAGGAGAGAGAGAGAGGTCGTCGTTTCTGACGAAGAAGTGGGTACGTTCCAATGGTTTTCCAAGATTCGCTGCAGAGTCCAAATTGTGTTTAAGAGGGTTTGGATAGGATGAGTGATCACCTGCGATGATCTGTTTCAGGTTATTCTCCGATGCTTCGAAGGCAATCTTACAACAGTCTGGTAGATTTTGTTAGGGTTGTAAACACGGTGAAACACATCTCTGGAAAACACATTTCTAAGCGAATGCAGCGTTTTTCCTATTTCTCAGCAACGGTGCCTGGAATGCAAGCGAAAAATGGCCGAAAGAATTTAGAAAATGTGCATTTGACGTTTATAGAATATTAAAAACTGCTCGAATCTCAAATTCTATTTGACTGCTTGTACGGAGCGCGTTAGATCGTCTTTTTCCTTGAGTTTCTCCACCGTTGGTTGAAAGAAACTGGATTAAGAGGAAGACTAAGAAAGAAAAAAGGAATAGTTTCCGGTAACCTATGGCCTCTTAAGGAGGGGTAAAAGTGATCGACATAGATCTTTTATTGGCACTTTGAGGGAATTTTAGAACGACCTTTATGCCAGAGGTCAGGAACATTGACTGAAACGAGTCAAGGAATCGGTCGAAAGAGAGAAAATGTTTTGGTTTTCTGGCGACGTCTAACCTGTAAATATATAGCCAAATGTGGTCGGATCGCGAATGTGATAAAACAGCAAGGTGATGACTCGTAAATAGACGCATAAAGCCAAATCTCATTTGCAGTTGGTTGAACTTTGGCGAAGTAATGGACAAAAATATTCATAGGACTACAGGAGAGCAGAAAATAACCTAACGTAATCTAACCTAACCTAACCTAGAATGACCTAACCTAACCTAACCTAGAATGACCTAACCTAACCTAACCTAGAATGACCTAACCTAACCTAACCTAGAATGACATGACCTAACCTAACCTAACCTAACCTAACCTAACCTAACCTAACCTAGAATGACCTAACCTAACCTAACCTAACCTAACCTTACCTCTCAAATTAGAAAATCATCTCGCAGAGGCAGAGGTATATCTGGACACAATGTTTCGTCTTGTGTTACTGAAAGTGTTGGCGATCAGCAGGCCAAAACATACTCGTGTTTGTGTTGCTTGAATTTCATCATCATCATCATCATCATCTTCCCACGCAAATAAGAATCCACGAAAAGTCGTAAATGTGAAAGAAGAATGACTGGCCGTCTTGGGTTTACTAAGGCCTGAGTTCCGTACGTGCCCGCCTGTCAGGTTCCAAGTCAGTCGGCCCAAAAAAAAGAAGAATGGGGGAATGGCGCAAAACATTGATTATCGGGAACACGGTGAAGAAGGAAGGAAAAAACAAATATGGCATGGTGCCAAACGAGGCAAGATCCAGGGTGAGGCAAGACTCGGGGTGAGGCAAGAACCATGGTGAGGCAAGACGCAGGGTAAAGGGTGATACAAGGTGAGGCAAGACACAGGATAAAAGGGTGATACAGGGTGAGGCAAGACAACGAGTTGCGCGAAACATAAAGTGAAGCAAGACCCCAGGGTGAGGCAAGACCTATGATGAAGTAAAACACAGGGTGAGGCAAGATATAGGGTAAGGGAAGACGCTGGGTGAGGCAAGAAACAGGATGAGTTAAGCCCCACGGTGAGGCAACACCTAGTGTGACCAGCTCATGAGGATTGTGGAAAAGGTATCAGCATTTAGTGTCTCCTTTCCATCGAATGAGATAGGAAAGGAACAGTATCCCAAACATTCTCAGAACTACTTTGTCAGCCGTAAGGAGACATAACTACCTCCTCCTTAGGTTTTGATACGTAATCGTCTTGCATAGCAAATTAGCATTTTAACTTTCAAATTTTTATTCTTCATTTGAAATATGTATACAACTAAAGCCTAGTTTATATGATTCATAAATCAACATTGTCTTATTTAGAACAGCATACAAACAGCTGTTTTAACCGCTGTCACCTTTGGCTGCACTGTCATCTTTAGCTGCTGTCACCTTAAGCTGCTGTCACCTTAAGCTGCTGTCGTCTTCATGTGGTTGTCACCTTTAGCTAGTCTTCTTTAGGTGATGTCACATTTAACTGGTGTCAACTTTAGCCAATTTAGCCGATGTTACTTTTAGCTGCTGTCACCTTTAACTGCAGTCGTCTTCAGCTACTGTCATATCTCCCTGTTGTCACCTTTAGCCTCTGTGGTCTTCAGCTACTGTCATAGCTACCTGTTGTCACCTTTAGCTGCTGTCGTCTTCAGCTACTGTCATGGCTACCTGTTGTCACCTTCAGCTGCTGCCGTCTTCAGCTACTGTCATAGCTACCTGTTGTCACTTTTAGCTGCTGTAAGCTTTGGCTGCTGTCACCTTTAGCTGCTGTAAGCTCTAGCTGTTGCCAGTTCATACTCCAAGGGACACCAGTCGAACGGATCGGGGTGGCGATACGATCGTGGTTGTTGCCTTGGGTCATGAAGGTTCCTATCAATAATGATAAGGTTAATTTTCTATCCTACTCATATTGAATGAATCATGGCTACTTAATTCCAGATGAAATATTCATAACACTTACGTACATCTCGTGAAAACTTCGACTAAAAAAAGAATATTTGTTATCATTTCAGCGTAATCAGTTTCATATGAGGTATCATAGTTTTCCCGTATGGCTCTGTGTCAGTCCTTTCCTCCCGCCAGCCTAATTGGATTTCACTGGCTAATTGTCAGCCAAGAGCACCGCGGATAACCATGCGCGTGCCAGTGTGTTGTTATAAACACACGAAACTGTCTGATCGCCCGAGGTCACCGCGATAACTTACACGCACGTATCTATCCGTCGTACAACGGATTAGTTAGTGGTCTTCAGTGGAAACCACGAAGGTAGGATGCAAAAGTCTCGATTCGGACCGTATATCCGGACTGGAGGAAGCCATTCCACCACACCACGTCGTGAAGAAGCCGTGCAACCACTTTTGCACTGACGATTCTTTCGTGAGTCTAGCGTTCCTCGAATACATACATACATTCACCTGAGTACGACGAGTCAGTGGTTCAGGCGGTCGTGAGTAAAGTGGTAATACATGTTTATGGACGTGGTGAGATAAGTAGCGTGAATAAAAATTGACACGAGAACAGACAGAGCTGTTTTGTTTATGTGGCGGGAAGCCTAGCTCAGACAGCTCCTCTGGGTAGAGTGTTTTGTGATGGCTACGCGGAAAAGATAAAAAGTTTACTGTTTTATTTTCATTTTATCTATTGTTTTTTTAAGATTACTTTACGGGTAATGTTAACCGTGGGGTCACTTATCCTAAAGTGAAGGATCCTACTTTACGGGTAATGTTAACCGTAGGGTCACTTATCCTAAAGTGAAGGATCAAAATAAAGAATCTGAATTAATCAAGAAAGTTTAAGGAAATCTTGGACTATGTTTGAACCTATGAATATTCAAAAATTGTTTTATAACGATGGTATTCTCTCTCCTAACTGGAAAGACTTGAAGATATTGTACGTACCGAACAATATGTAAATCAACGACTGAATATTCATTAGAATTATTCAAAACGTTTCTTTTTATAAGGAATTCACAAACGTCGTCTTTCTGACGTGAGTCAACAGACATGTATATTGACAGTGTCATTAACGACATCTGCTGAGAACCAATCAGGAACGTCGGCTCCATCTGGAAACAATAAAAAAATATCCTCCTAGCTAATTTGATTGGTGAGAGGTTTACGCGCAGACACATTGTGATGATGTCCTAGTCTCCGCTCACCAGAACTGGTGTATAAACTGGTAACATCTTTTAGAAAAGAAGTGTACGCTAAATTTGTTACATTTTTTTTGAGAAGTTTACGCTATAATGTGTTTCTGAAAGAGTATCACAATTTGTCTAATGGCTTGTAAGATGTGAGGAATGAATTCTCTAAACTAACATGGTTGACTTTAGATGATATAAATCATTTAAGAACAGATTTGATCAAACTTGAATTTTTAGAAAAGAAGGATACATAAATCCAGGTTTTTGTGATGGCAGTAATATGCCATCACGGAAAACTACTTTCTTCAGCATTTAGCAGACTAAGGAAAGAACAGAAAATAAGAAGAAGAATTAAGCTCATACAAGATTTCACTTAAATCTAGTTTGATACATTTGGGAATTTCCACTCGCTTGTGATTAAATAAAATTCAAAGCGAACAAAATGAGACAAAAAGAAAAAAATCAGCATGTCACAGATATGTCACAAGGTCAAACCTGTACACTTATACTTCTCATAAAAGTATAAGCTTCCTCCTACGTTCTTAGAATAACGAAGCATTAAGTACTGACTTTTTAGAAATATCATTTTACTTGTACTTTTACGACACGAGTCCGAAAGAGACAAGGGTGTGGTGGAATCTGAAAGAGTACATTGGCTGAACTTTACATACGATACGTTGTCCTTTTTCATATTCATAGGACGAATCGTACCCAAAATAGCTTTCATATTTCATACTATCTGTACTTTGACATAACCCAACTTTTAAAGTATCAATAAAGCCCTTGTAAATACATAACTTTTGGGGAAAACTTTTCACGTCCTCAAAAACTGTATTGACTTTTCCTCTCTCTCTCTCTCTCTCTCTCTCTCTCTCTCTCTCTGTTGCCTTCCGTTTTCTTTCCTTCTTTTTATCGTTGGGCCTGACCTCGATAAGGACTTCTGTCCATCACAGGAACCTCCCACATGGAAAAGATTCCTTCCCGTCGAGACCTGGTCTTGCTGTGACGTTAATACACAACAACATTTTGTCCTTGAAGAGACGCGCAAATGGAAGTAAATTATGCACAAAAAGAAAAAAAACTGCATCAGAGTTTCTCAGCAAGTTGTGTTCCTCCCCCCCCCCCCCCAACCCCACCCCCACCCCCGGCTCTTCACGCTTGCTGATAGCCGTCGACGCCCCTTCCAGCGTCGATACTGACTCGCCCAATTATTGGTCTTTTCATGTCCTTCGCCACACGAAAATGGTACAACGCCTCCGCGCTCCTGCGACTTTCTCACACACACCAGCACCAGCGACTTGTCAGGCGCCTCCGCTCGCCTCCGCCTCACGAGTTAAATGCTTTAGGCTAGCGTCTCCCACCAGGCAGCGCACACGCTTCGTTCGTCTCCAACACGTCACCTCCAACGCTAGTTTTAAACGCGTCCTCTGTATCCATTTCACCACCGCCTATTTCCACACACACACACACACACACACCCGTCTAAGTAGTCCTTAATTTCCTATTGCCTCACGACAGTTCCTTAGGCTAAAGCTGGCACTTACAGCCTCGCAATCTGCCTCCTGCTGCATCAGGTAACAATAGCAGTTGATTCGTGTCCACTTAGTCCGTCTCTTCTTTCTGCCTCCGACGCGCGCGTGTCTGTCTTTAAGAAAGGAAGTTCTGTTTTTAGATGTGTCGTCCCAACTCGTATTTTGCATATTTTTTAGCACCTCCACCTTTTCAACGTCTTACATTTGCGATATATTGTTCTATTACTATTATTTTTTCTTTCCATACATACACATTTTAAACACCATGATACAAATGAAGAAAAATTAACAAATTCAACAAACAGAGGCCGTAATTCCCTCCCCGTTCTGACCGCCCGCTCGACCTTCCCTTCCCTCCCCAGGCAAACCACCACTCCGCTCGGCTTGCCCGGCTGACCACCACTCACCCGCTCCCTTGACCGCAGGTATATTAGATAGACCGCTTTATTATGCAGAATGATGAAGCAGCCGTAGCAAAAAGGCACTTCTTCACATAAACTGCTGATGTACGTTTAAACAAGCTTCATTTACTGAACCCTTCAGGTTTCGCAGGAGATAAGAATGGTAGATTCTGGTTTGGTATCTAACCAAAGGTTTCTAGAAACGTTTTTGGCTTTAGTGAGTAGAGGAAACAACAGATCGTAAATGCTGGGTACCTGTCGTAACACAGTCGCTTATCTATGATGAGATATTTGCGTGAATTTTGCATTACTCCTGTGAGATGTCTTGGTCATTCTTACATACACAGTGAGTGTGAGGCAGGGTTTGGAGAAGCCAGATCTGTGGACGGGCCTAGAAGAGCAGCAACGTCCGTAAAGCTTCCTTCTTGCCATTTGCCCTGCTTGCCTTTCCCGAAGGCGGCGGTGTCAGACGACTTAATGGTCGTTGGAAGTGCCCCTTATCGAGAACCTGAGAATATCTTTTTATGACTATTATTATCGGGATATTTTTCCCCTCTCTCTCTCTCTCTCTCTCTCTCTCTGATTCTTCGAGTGTTCTCGCACAGAGCATGAGAGAAAGAGAGAGAGAGAGAGAGAGAGTGATAACACACAAGGGACCCGTCACTCTGCAGGCAGTGAAGAGAGAGACCAGGTAATGAAATTCAAACATCTGCAGCGCGTTGGATATGCCAGTAATGACATGATTTAACGAGGTGAGCCCACTGACTGTAGGAGAATGGGCCGCCCCACCTGCAGTGGTAGTAGGGCACGTAGAGTCAGTAGGGCCACCACCTGCAGCAGAACACGTGCAGCACTGGGACGGCCCTCTGCCACCCCAGCTGCACCGACTTAACTGCCGGGATAAATGTGCAGACAAAATAAGGACATTTTTTTCACCTTCTCAGAAATTCGTAAATACTTTCCCTGTCGTCTGTTTTTCCCCCTTTCTCAACTCTCTTTATATTTCAATTAGGGCCCGGCCTTGATGTGGACTTTTGTCCGTGACTGAAGCCTTCAACATAAAAAAAAAAAGTGATGGGGGTAGATAGCAAGCTAGTGTTATCAGATTATAATTGATGGACATGATAAAGAGAGACTTTTGGGTGTAAGTTTTTTAAATAGTGCGATGAGAGCAAGAGAAGAAATGGGAGCATTAGTGAAGGAGCAGATGAGGAAGTGACAACAGGCAAGCAAGAGGTGAGAGGAAGATAGAGTGAGTATATTTAGGGGCCCTTGAATATCTTAGAAGATAGAATGGCACGATGTGGGATGTTGTGATGTGGAGGTATGCAAAGCAAGAAAGTTGTGGCAAATAGCTAAATGAAAACAGGAGAGGTGTTGAATGCCTTACATAACACAAAGTTTGGCAAAGCCATTGTAGTGGATGGGATGCAGTTGAATTCCCAAGAAAGGGAGTGATAGTGTTTTTGCTTGGTTAATTAGGATATTTAGTATATGTATGGCTCATGGTGAGGTGCCTGAAGACTGGTGGATTGCCTGTTTAGTGTCTTTGTATAAAGGCATGGTGAACAATAGAAAATGTTCGATTTGTAGATGTGTAAATTCATTGAATATACATTGTAAGGTGTTTGGGAGAGGGGTAACTGAGGGGATGGTGGCATCCTTAGAGCATCAATTTGGAGAAAAACTATGTGGCTCCAGGGGCGGTAGAGGATGTGAGGATCTGATGTTTGTGTTGAAGAATTCATGAAAATACTTGAGAAACGGAAATGTTTGCATTTAACATTTATGGATCTGGAGAAAGCTTGTGATAAGGTTGTTAGAGATTCTTTGTGGAAGGTGTTACAAGTGCATGGTCTAGGAGAAAAACTAATTCTTAGAAGCACTGAAGAATTTTTATCAAGAGAGTTTAAGGTTTGCGTCAAGAGGAAGAGAGGAGTGTGAATAGTTCTGTGTGAAGATGGGTCAACAATAATGGTGTGTGATGTTACCATGGCTGTTTAATCTTTATGGACACGATGATGAGGAAGGTTAATGCAAGGATTTTGGAATGTGAAGATTTTGGGACTCTTGATGTTTGTTGAATGCTTGCACCCCTATAGTGGTTCTTGGAGCCACTGCTTAGCAGCCTTTCTTACAGCATTCCTCACCAAGCTTCCATTTCTTCCAACTACACCAGTGATTCTTTGAATATTTCATACATCCAGTGGGTGAGGCATCCAGTTTCAGCAAAATATTAACAGAAATTTTCTTCTATCAGAGAAATGAAATGAAAGTGAGTTGCATCAGAAATTAGACATTAAATAACTGCAGAAAGGTGTGGCACTTTAGTTTGATGAGGAAATACAATATTAGTTCAACTGTCTATGATGTAAGAAGGAACATTTATTCAAATTTATTGCTGAATCAGAAAAACTGTTTAAGCTGAAGCAATCTTAAGGTGCACCAAATTCAGGCCCTATGCTTATTGATTTATAGTTCCTCTACCTCTACTACTGTTTAGAATTATTGTTATTATAGATAGTTACAGCCCAAGAACACATGTTTGTATAATGAGCATAATGAATATGTATAATGAGACATTTTGGGTTTGATGTACAGTCAGCAGTATTTGATGAGATATAACCTATTAATCTTTAATTGAAAAATTAAAATGGTGGCAGAGTTTTCTCATTAGGTATCCAGGGGAAACACTCATATAACCAGCATATTGTCATATCTGGCTTGCTCAGTTACTAGATAACATAGGTTTTCCTATAATTCATCCAGTTATCACTTTCTTTTTTTCACAGGGTGATCAACATGACAGTACCATCAGCACAGTTGATTGACACGGTGCATCTCTTCCACATGTCACACAACCGTATGGTCTCTCTCAAATTCCTCGCATGGCACTTCCTCAGTATGTTCAGTTCCTTTTTTTTCTTCATCTGTAAAAGAAGATGAGAATATTCCATGGAAACGAATCGAAATTTCTGGAAAATTTTAGCAATTCCTTTTATCTAAATTAATTGTGATTTAGGGGCAGTTGTCATATTGGAAATAATGTTTGAAAAGTAGAAATTGGATAATAACCTTCAAGTATCTAAAAGAATGAATAGATATGGGAACATTGTAATGATTAAGGGGTAAGGCTGTATTTGATGAGTAGGTCCAGTTTTATTGTAAGTGATTTTTAAGGATATCTAGGCCCAAGTAACAGTCATACAAAAAATCAAACTGAGTATAAGTAAACTACGATTGGATTAGATAGATGGGTAGAAGCAAGGTGAGTTGTATTCTGTGGAGTTACACGCTACTTAGATCCAGCCCTAAAACAAATGGATGTATGGTGAACAAGGAGATAGAGTAGATGGGATGGATTTTTTTCTAGTGTCAGCAATATCTGATGAGGTTTGGACTGACAATTCATCTTTGTTTCCCCAAGTAGAATACTTTGCATGAATTCTGTATTGAATTTGCTTTTTGAGTTGGAGTAACATGGTTTGAGTTATTTAATGAGGACCTTGCCACTTTTGCCTCAGCCACAGGATGAAGTACTTGGGCATTGGAAAGAGCAAGTGCTGTGACTGGATTTGCATGATTAGAATCATATTTATAGAATATAAACTCTGTAATTAAGGATGTAATTAAGAAAAGGTTAGGTTGATCTGGCCTAGGTGGAAGGCTTAGTGTGATTTACCTGTACACAGGTTGTTTCAGCAGCAGGCCCAAAATGAATGTTGTGGTAAGTTTGTTATGTTATCTTTGCCAAAGCATCGTGAACCTAGATGGATTGTGAAAAAATGGAGTCCTAACTAATGTTTAAAGCTCTGAAAAAAAATGGCCATATAATGTTTTTCAAAAGATACTTGATAATATTACAGATACATTCATATGGTATTCTGACATGGTCTGCTGATAACTGAGGAAAATTGTCACTATGGTTTCAGTTGATATCTTAGTTTTGTTGCAGATGCCAAAGCGTAATTCATTCAACTTTATATAGGAGCACAGAAGGTGGGGATGACTGGTTGAAGAGACAGAAGATGAACTGCAGAACAGTGTAGAGGACTTTGGGATTGTGAAAAGAATAAGATGAGATGAATGCAAAGAGTAACAAGTGAAAGGAAATTCTGTTAATGAGATACAGTATGATGATGGATAATAGGAAAGCGCAAAAAGTTTCAAGTATCTAGGTAATGTGCTTAGGGAAAATGGAGGTATAGCTCTTCAGCTACTTGAGAGGGTGATGAAAGGTAAGAAAATTGGTGACAGCGTGACAACCTGAGTAAGCTTACCATGGATAAGTGTGGCAAAGGATTGAGTATGTGTAGGTATGCAGAAATACAATGACAAGAGAGTGCTCTCTACATAGATATGCTTACTAGTTCTTATGTGTTCAGGAAGAAGAGTAGATAGTAAGAAATGAGAATGTCAGATCAGAGGACAGCATAGTGAAGAATTTGGATTTGAAATTGAAAAAATATGGTGAAAATATATGGGCTCAAGGAAAGACTGTGTTTAGAAAGGACGTTTGAGAGCATATTAGCAATGTGAAATTTAGGGATGGAAGACAAGGATTGAGGTGAGTGGACAAAGTTAGGGATAGTGTGGTTGAAAGGGGTTTAAAGTGTGGAGGAATGTTTTGACTTATGCAAGGGGTGGACTACATGTAGGAGACTGCTTGTGTCGCCCAGATTTTAAGGTAGTACAATGGATGGAGATAATGGCATAGAAACATGCATTATGCACATGTAGTTTGAGATCTTGAACTTAAGAAAACTGCACAAAGTTCATGATAAAAACCAAGATATATTTTCCAAATTACAAGCAGTAATCTTACTTGATGCAAATACCTTGTTTTATAATTTTTTTTATTATTATATCATAAGAACTGTTATGACAGTGTGCATTTGGGCTAATTTTAAACAGATGATTTGATGTTTTGAATTATCTTCATATTGTATTTAACTCTTTCACTGTGACAGTCTAAATATCCAAGGCACACTATGTATAGAATATTTTCAGATATTCTGAAAAAATCCCCATATGTTTGGAATTACAGTTAAGTTGAACATAATTATCTAAATAGAATGATACACAAATCAACCTAGTGGGACCTTGTTTACATGTGCAACATTTCACCCTGCTGCCAGGTATTTAAAGTACTCCAGAAGTATTTGCAGGCATATGTAGTGAGATGTGCAGTATTCTTTGGTAATGATTTTGTGACAAACAAATATGATTGATAAGGGTTTTTATCTCTTTTTATCTCTAATGTCTGTTATCTTGTGAGACTGACACAGCTTCAGAATTATCAGATAACATAAGAGCACAGATCTTTTACAGGTTTGTGTGGCATCTTGACATTTAACCAACATTTAGAAAAAGTCTAGGCTGTAGTCTCTGGAAACAATATGTAGGATGCCACTACAGTGGAGTTGTAATAATTCGCAAAATTCAAATTCACATTTATAGATTTGTGGGTGGGTGTTTTACTCCTCTTCTTTAGATGTTATGGTCATATTTTTTAATTTGCAACCAAGCAGTGACAGCAGCTGCATATGAATATCTAGGTTAAAATGCTAGGTGGGCAAGTTCCTGGTCCAGCTTATGGAGGACTCTCATAGCATCCTCAGCCCAAGGTTTACATTTAGTGTTTTCCATAACTAAATTCAATGAAATTTGGCAATGAAGCATCTGTTTGGAAATGAAAAATATGGGGTGGTAATGTTGATGTGGTGTAAGGATCTAAATATAATGGACAAAATGTTAGAAGAATACTGTGCAGAAACATATGATCATACTTCGGAGGGTAAAGTGGAGGACCAAACTACCAGTGATTCTGTGTAAACAGATTCATTACATGACCGTTTTATCACATCAGTTGAACTGTTATTTGTTTTTTTCTCATTTATTGTGCTCGTGATGTATTTATGATAATGCTTAGTGTTTATTAAAGCAGTTTTGGAACAGTTTATGCATATTTTTTGGCCTCCAGAACCTAATTTTTTTCGTTTAAATCAATTAAACTGGAATATGTGATTTGATAATTCGAGGGGGCTCTTAGTACCTAGTCTGCAAATTATTGCAACTCCCCTGTACAAGCATTAATACATTACTTACATATTTCCTGTCCCAAGAATCTCTTCTGTCTTTATGAAATTCTTGTAAGACTTAAGAAGCATTTATGACTGTATACTATATACACACTCCAGCTGTAATGATTAGAAGAAAAAAAAATCAAGACACAGTGGGCAGAAACAAAATCACTGGGTATATGTGCCCTAGATGCGCTGAAAGGGATAAAAAGGGTATGATAGCAACATATCTTTCAATTACTTAGATTAATGGGACTGACTGAATTTACTGAAGGATCTTTGTAAAATGTGAATATGTAGAATTGAATATGAATCGTGTAGGCGAGATAAAGTTATTCTATATCACTCACTTTAGGATGGGATCTTGTAACTTTCCCTCCAAAGAAAATTTAGGCGAGTTTTCATGATCATAGGGCACCATGCTAATCAAGGATGGGGTTTAACTTGTTCAGAACAGACTATGAAGCCATCTGTTTAACCCTTAAGTAGTATAGCCCAGGTAATTTAGGGGGGTCCCCAGTGCTGGGATGTATTAAGAAATCAAAACAAAAATATTTTTGTTGTACCAGTTGGCAGGAAACATCAAGAAAATTTAAAAAGCAAAAAATATGGTAAATTGTTGCTGTATGGATATGGCACACCACACTGACTCAGCTTATCACAAGTTTTTGACTTATGCTAGCTTTTACATCTTTGTCTCTTCCCTGCCACCACCATTTCAACATCTGCAGAATCATTATCATCATAATTAGTGCCCCAAAGGCAGTTATTAATTAGCCTTTAGTTGGTATGGGGCCTACACCAGGGCTATTCCTTTCCCAATCATTTAATGTGAGTAACTTAGACACAAAGATTCTTTCTTGGTGCTCGTTATGAATGCTTGTGACATGTGACATCTCTGGATATCAATAAAGTGCACTTTTGATTTTAATTGATAGTGGGAAAAGGCAACCCATACAAGTATGGCTAAAGACCTCACAGGATAAGACATTGTGCTTAATGGGTAACAATAACTTTAGGATATTTTATCAGTGCTAATTACAGGCACCTTGACATATCAATAAAGTTTCCTTCAAATTTAAATGAGGGTGAGAAGAGGCAATCTGTAACGTATTGTAAAATGTAAAAGGTAATCTGTACCATACCATAACAATTTTAAGAACAGTTGGGGTCCATTAATGGTTAAAATTATATTGATTTTCATTTAGTTTCAAGTATACTTACTATAAGTGATAGTTTGTTGTGTAGTTGTTAGTGTTGCTGACCATGATGCATTCATGTTCCGCCCAGGGTCAGGTGCATAGGTTCCAATCCTGGTTGTAGCAGTTGGTCAACAGTCAACCCAGCAGTTCAAACTTCTATAGGGGTTGGTTGATAAAATAGATACCTGGCTTAACGTAGGGTACATTTGTATACATAGTATTAAAGAGATGGCCTTGATTAGGGCATTCAGTTGCCCATGCCATATTTATTTAATTTTCATCCTGGCATCATCCAAAAAACTTTCCTTCACATTTCATTGAGGCTATATGTATTAACCATCATAAAAGTTCACCACAAATTCATTTTTGTATCAGTCAGCATGCATAACTATATAATGATATAGTAAACACCAGAGACTCAACTTACGACAGCTGTCAAAAATTTGTAAATACTTTCCCTTGTCTTTTTTTTTCCGTTTCATAATTTTCTATATTTCAATTAAGGCCCGGCCTTGATGTGGACCTTATCCATGACTGGAGCCTTCTACATAAAAAAATGTCTCATCCATCGTAAGATGAACCATTGAAATCCATTTTATAAGTGGGGTTATGTCCTTCTGACCAAAAATTTTCCCAGTTTAATGAAAAGGATATCTCTATCTGAAATAATGTAGCTTACTGTGTAGAAAAAGTATCAAACTCTCTCATGATGTAATTTAGACGATATATAATGGAAATTCTGCAAAGGTTGTATGCTGAAACTTGATGGTGAAGGCTTTAAGTGCTGCTTGGATGATACTAAGGTTTACTGGAAGGGAGAGGAAGGAGCACTGAGGTTATCTGTATTACCCACAGAGGTATTTGTGTTCCTATGGAAAGGTCGGTGGAGCCTGGTTGTGGATAAGGAGCTGTGGTTTTGGTACATTACACATGACAGCTGGAGAATGGATGTGAGCAAATGTGGCCTTTCTTTGTCTGTTCCTGGTGCTACCTTGTTAACACGGGAAACAGTGGTCAAGTATGAAAAAAATGAAAATTTATGAAAATTCCTTAAGGCATATTGAAGTGCCTTCACTTATTTTGGGTGCTGTAAATAATAGGGTAGCAATGAACACAAATGAATGCATTTTGCCAGTTGACTGAATAAATGAAATGGTATTTTGCTCTGATATCATTAATATAAAGGTGACTAAAAGGATAGGGAGCAGGGGGGGGTCTGGAAATCCTCCCCTCCAGTTTTAACTTTTCCAAAAGAAGGAACAGAGAAGGGGGCCAAGTGAGGAGTTTCCCTTTAAGGCCCAGTCCTCTGTTCTTAACGCTGCCTCGCTAATGCAGAAAATGGCGAATATGTATTAAAGAAAAAAAAATCATTAATATATGTATGATAAGTTCATAAATAACTCAACTATGATATTATAGTTTATAATTATTCCTTAAACAGCAGTCAGCATAAACTGATATCCTAATAGGAAATAACAGCCAGCATCAATAGATGTCCTAACTTTTCCTGCCTCTGTTGAATATATCCATCTGAGTAACCATTAGGGGGTCTTTTCCACTGCCAAGAAGGCAAGGGAAATTATTCTGCTATCCTCAGCATTCCTTACAGTCACCATAATGAGGCAGGAAAATTTAAAACATCAGTTGATATTGGCTGCAGTTTCTTAAGAGGAGATCAGCTTATGATGACCACTGTTTAACTACAGCACTTGCATCTCTGTGATTTCAAGTTTTTCAAGTTGCATGAAAAATATATTTAACTTTACAGTTTCAAAGATGTTCATATAACAGTTAAAAGAATCACTTGAAAAGTGTATTTCATCCACCACTTTTATTGAAAATATGTACAAGTTTTGTAGACATTTCAGTTCAATGTGCTAAAAAGTGCAGGAGTAAGGCCAGAGTTTCAAGTGAGTTGCCATTGCACATCTTATCATTTATTTTATGTACATTTGAAAATTTATCAGTAATTATTATGTTATATAATAAATCTTTTTGTTGTGATTAATGTGACTTAGCAAACATTTTTTTCATAGTAGCAAATTTATGAAAGTTTCTGAAATTACCAACTGTACCAGTCAGACACAGTGTTGTCAAAATCAGGCAGACACTGGCAGCACTCCTAATTTTGCTAGCAACATATTCTCCTGCCTCATCATCGTCTGCTTTCAGTGCTCAAAGAGTCATTATCCTTAAAATCACTCTCCGTATGGTCCAAAGACAGATCATCATTGTCAAGTAACCAGGATCATCATCTGTCTGGTATTCTAATTCTTGCTACAGCTGCTCGGTTTCATTCCTTGAAAACTCAAAAATGTACAGTCATTGGCATGACTGGATTATTGCACAATGCCATCTTGACAACTGCTCAGGCTTAGTAGGGAGCCAAGAAGCAGAAGCTTGATACTCGGTGCATAAATTTACTTCAAGAGAAGTTGACCGGTTCATGTAAATATCTGCCTAGAGGAATTGAAGGGTTAAATAGCAGCTGACATCAATTTACTTTATCTTAGAAAGCAGCAGCGAACATTAAATGATGTGCTAAATTTTTTCACCCATTGTGATGTCAAGCCAACCAAGCATACCAGTACTAGCCTATAGAGGTCTCTCCCAGTAACTGGAAAGCAAGAGAAAAGATCACATCTTCAGCATCCCTACAACCTCCTTTATAAGTGCATGGTTGTCCACTTACAGGTTGTGTTATACAATGACCATCATAGAAGATATTTTAATTATTGGATGACCTTAATTATTAGGAGGATCATATATTGTGTGTATCAGCTGATAAAGAAAGCGAAGAGTAATACCATAAGAAATGTGAAGAAATAACTGACTTACAGGGTGATTTTAGTACCTGATTGATCTTGAGTACATGTAAAAAATTACATAAAAGCTGTGCCAAATGTTTCCATAAGTTAATACTGGAGTAATGGGGGACTTTGGTCTCAGATGACAAGTAAAAAGTCTGAACATTGTCGGAGAAATATATCTCTAATAGTCACCTCGCTCCAGCCGGCCACTCAATGTTAATATTTATTCATAGTGTGATCAGGTGTAAAATTTCAACACATATGGAAGATGTTTACCATCAACATAGTGCCTGTGTATGAAAAAAAGTGTGTGCATGAAATTAGAGTAGTGTTCAATTTAAACATTAATAAATCCTTCAGTTTTCTCCCCACACTTGCTATCCAGTCTCCCACACCCTGAATGTTATTGTGAAAGGGGTAATATATTTAAATGCTTTCATTTTATTGACCAATATTATTGTGCCTGTATTTGAAATCAGATACAATTAGAAAGCAAGCCCAATAGAAACAGAAAATTCATCTCCACTTCACTGTGTTGCTTCAGGAGCTGTCAAACATGTTTTTCACACCCCCTCCAGGTGCTCTCTTATTATTAGACCAAGCCAAAACAAAATTAGTAACATAACTTTATGTGTATTTTCCGTTACTTCTGAATGCTAATCTATCATTTAATTTTTTCAAATTGCCTGATGGAATTATTAGACCATGCCTTCTGTTTAAAGGTTAAGGCTTAAATGTAATTTTTTTTTATACTTTGCTGTTTCCATTCTGACATTCCAAATCATGGCAACTTTCAAAATCAAGCATTTGCAAGGGTACTGGTGATAAGTAAGATAGTGTTCATGTTTGTGTAAAATTGCACCTGAGCACTGCCCAGACATCCATACATCGCATCAGTTCATTGTTAGATCAGTTTTGAAATGCTAAGCACTGCAAACTGCATAAAGCAAGTGACACTGCAAGAACTTTGTAAGTTGGTATTAATGTTCTGTACATGCTCATGAATAGCATCTCCCTCCCCATTACTAAGCCTCTTGCCTGATGCAATCAAGCCTAAAGTAGATTCTGATGATCCTCCAAGCACATCCTTACCACCTCCTATGTTGTTTGAAATGCTAGATCTTCTGCTCCTTAGGCATTATCTTCACTGCAGCAAGATGACACTCATATTTACTGGTACTCACTCTCGGCCTGAATTGGGCCAGATGCTAATCCTGGCACTTCAATTTCTTTATAGTCACTTATTGCTGCTTTAGTATGCACAGTTTATTCTAGGATCAGAAAAAGGGAAAGATTTGAATAAGTACAGTAATTAAATACAATTGTAATATTTAAAACTTATTTTAACTTGTATGGTGGGAAAATAAAACTCCACAGGTCATTATAATTCTTTTGACATACTGATAGGTCCCCTTTGCATCATTGATACTCATAATCCATATGCTTTGCTCAAATTTTACTTAATTTGAGGCATTAGAGTGTATATGCTTACATGTATCTACATTTGGTGGTATGAACACAGCTGATTTTGCATGCCAAGAACATTTTTGAATGCCATTATAAGTAGATTACACTTTGAAACAGTGCTTACTGATGTTGTTGCAACTGGTCCTATAAGTGCTTTTATGACCTTTTTTATGCAAATAAAACTGGGCATACAGCTACAACTGTAATTGGACTAGATGTAATTTTATTTCAGCCTTTAGACATAACTGCACTTTCAGCCCAAGTTTGCAAAAGGTGCTGCATCTACATATGTTAAGTCATTTCATGTATGCATGAGTTTGTTATGATGTGCATGAATACTGTAGTTTCTGCATGTTCACTACTGTAGGTGCTTGAAGCAAGGCAGTGGTGTACCATCATGTTTTTACCTTTTATGGTGAGCAGTGATACAAAATAAACTATTTTCTTAATCTTATATCATAAATGCCTAATGACACCCATCAGATGAGGGTGGACGCCTGTTTATACCCTCCAAGTAGTAAAAGTTATACTTGATTTTAAATATTACTTTCTGATATTCATAAATTTTTCTCAACAGAACTCAAGATCCAAAGTGTAACCCATGATAGTATAGAGGATGCCAGAACTGCACTTGCCCTTTATCAGAAATACTGTGAACTGAAAACCAATGGTACTTTAGTTATGGAACTTCAAAAATTGTATGAAGCAGGAAAAAAGGCACAATGGAGAGTTCCAGGGGAAGAAGAAGATGAATAATGCAGGAGGTTGGAAAAAGAAGAGTCATCAAATAAGAGACCAAAAACACAGTTAATAGATAGTAATTAGGAGAGGTGAAAGACTTTTATTAGATACCGGTTGTTTCATTATTGTTTTATAAAGTGCAAGTATATTTTGGAAAAGGAAACTGTATGGAATTATAAAATGTATTTAATGATAAGAAACAGTATTAACGTTGGTGGATTTTGAATGGTAACTTGATTTTACATTAGTTTATTGGCATATATACTTAAATGAGAAGATGAAAAGTAAGAAGTGGTTAGATTTTGGCTGTGACTGGCGTGTTGCATCTAATTACAAATTCTGTATTCTGAGGTTGATGTTGATACCTATAACAAACATGTGCATGGACACTGATGCCAAAAATAACCAGTCTCTTGAGCTGTGATATAAGGTTGAAAAATATTGCATGACTCAAAATGTTAATCTGCATAAATCAACGTGTGATTTTTGCAAAGTTAGAGTGAGTGAGATGTGTATGTACACTGACGTTTGACATACTAATGGAAAAATTTCGTCCATTACAAAAATTCAGCTGTTTGTTGGGAAGCAGCTGTTTTATTTTGTGGTTTTATTTTTTAACACAAACTTTTGAGTCAACCAGCTGTCATGTATGCAGGAACTCATTTGAAAAGTACAAGAACTTAAAAAGAACTTTTACTCTATTTTGTATACTTTATAATTTATATCATGTCGAGATTCATAGCTGTAATCTCTTTTTAAATGAATTTTTATTTTTGTAACTCATCAAGCAAAATGAATTTGTTCCATTGAAACTGCTAGTCACTACTCAGACTGTGTTTTTTAGAAGCATGTAATTTAAAGGTTATTGAAGAAGAAGTTAATGTGTAGTATTATGGCATCATGTACTTTGAAGTGGAATTGTAAGTTAAGTGACTTTTTAAGAGGGGTATGGTTTTATAATTGTTGGAATAAATAAATGAAAACTAATATTTGTCTTTATTTCCATGTATACAACAAAAGTTGTAAATTTGGGAACATAGATATCTCACAGCAGGAGTTCCAGAGTTCAGAATTCTTGTGAATGTTACTACTGGGTTTGCAAGAGCAATCACTAAAACTGTAAAATCAGTTTTGACTGTGATAAAGAATCTATGAAAGGAGGTGTGGTAAGAATAACAGTTAAGTTGAGATGATTAAGATCTCTGGTATATGGTGGGAAGGGGTACCACAATGTCAGTTGGCTAAACTAGGGCATACAAAGGCTATGAGGTATACTCTGTGGGGCTTGGTATGGATGGTAGGCTGTGGTTTTGATACATAATACATGGCAGATAGAGTGTGAATGTTTGCAATGAGGCTTTTGTTCATTTATACCTAAAGAAACCTTAGAAAAGTAGAAGCAATTAGGAGCAAGATATATTATTTTTTATTTATTTTTTATTATACTTGCTGCCTGTTTCCTGCATCAGCGAGGTAGCCCCAGCAAACAAACGAAGAAAGACCCATCCACTCGTATACACACATGTATATATACAAGCATGTAAATGCACATTACATACATATACATACCAATGTATACATATATACACATACACATGCATATACACAAATACACACGTACATATTCATACTTGCTCACCTTCATCCATTCCTGATGCCACCCTGCCCCACAAGAAACAGCATTACCACCCCTTGCGTCAGTGAGGTAGTGCCGGGAAACAGATTAAAAAGGCCACATTCGCTCACACTCAATCTCTAACTGTCATGTGTAATGCACCAAGACCACAGCTCCCTATCCATATCTAGGCCCCACAGACCTATCCATGGTTTACCCCAGACGTTTCACATGCCCTGGTTCAGTCCATTGACAGCATCTCGACCCCAGTATACCATATCATTCCATTTCACTCTGATCCATGCACTCCTTTCACTCCATCCTTCCACCTCCAATTTGGTCTCCCGCTTCTCTTTGTTCCCTCCACCTCCGACACGTATATCCTCTTTGTCAACCTTTCCTCACTCATTCATTCCATATGTCCAAACCATTTCAACTCTCCCTCTTCTGCTTTCCCAACCACACTCTTTTTATTAATACACATCTTTCTTACCCTTACATTATGTACTCGATCAAACCATCTCACACTGCATATTGTCCTTAAACATTTCATTTCCAACACATCCACCCTCCTCCATACAACTCTATCTATAGCCCATGCCTTGCAACCATACAATATTGTTGGAATTACCATTCCTTCAAACATACCCATTTTTGCTCTCTTAGATAACATTCTCTCTTTCCACACATTCTTCATCACTCGCAGAACCTTTGCCCCCTTCCCCACCCCATTCAAACTCACTCCCCAACTAACTCATTCCTCAACCCTGCTGAACCTAATAACCTTGCTCTTATTCAAATTTACTCTCATCTTTCTCCTACCACACACTATTCCAAACTCACTCACCAACTTCTGCAGTTTCTCATTTGAGTCAGCCACCAGTGTTGTATCATCGGCGAACAACAGTTGACTCACTTCCCAGGCCTTCTCATCCCCAACAGGCTGCATACTCGCTCCTCCCTCCAAAACTCTTGCATTTACCTCCCTAACCCCCCATCCATAAACAAATTAAACAACTGTAGGGACATCACACATCCCTGCCGCCAACTGAACTTCACTGGAAACCAATCACTCTCCTCTTTTCCTACTCGTACACATGCCTTACACCCTTGATGAAACTCCTCACTGCTTTCAGCAGCTTACCTCCCACACCATACATTCTTAAGACCTTCCACAAAGCCTCTCTGTCAACCCTATCATGTACCTTCTCCAGATCCATATATGCTACATACATATCCATCTGTTTTTCTAAGCATTTCTCACGTACATTCTTAAAAGCAAACACCTGATCCATGCATCCTCTACCACTTCTGAAACCACACATGCCTTCACTCTCTCAATCAATACCCTCCCACACAATTTTTTGGAATATTCAACAAACTTATACCTCTATAGTTTGAACACTCACCTTTATCCCTTTTGCCTTTGTACAATGGCACTATACATGCA